>VZTJ01005627.1:218381-267779 GCA_013397795.1 Orthonyx spaldingii | reverse complement strand
AAAGAAAGAAAGGAAAAAGAAAAAAGAGAGGGACCTTTAGATTCGACCTAAGTCAAAGATGACCCAAACTGGAAGCTCTCATTCTGTTAACAATGTCGTATTTTTCACATTTTGAGAGAGCCCTCAAGCAGTGTTACCTTCCTGGTGTTTCAGCAGTTTTTCTGTACTTGTCACTTCCACTAGTTTTTTGCCACGTGATTCTGCTAGTTTTGTAGAAGTCCTCACAATGCTAACAGAGACCCTTCCTTTCTTTTTCTAAACCAAACAAAAAAGGGCTGAAGCATATCTCTGTAAGCATCGTTAAAATGTTCAACAGCCACAGTTACAATTCCAGCGAGTTCAAATAGTTTCTCAGTTCTGGTACTTACAAGTCGTCAATGTGGGAACCCAGAACAAATGACCAATCTAAGTTATATTCTTGAAAATAAAAATCATCACAGTGCCACTTTTTTTTTGTAAAAAGCAGATATGTTTGCATTATATATATATATAATAACTTTTCTGTTTATGATGTTTTGCATGGAAGAATTTTGAAGAATTCTGCAACTACTGCTGGGGACTGGTATAAAGCAGCTTTAGTCTTAATTTTGACATTGAATATGTTACTGGTAATGCAATTTTCCTCCTAGAAATGGAGAGGAAATACTTATGTTTCTGTGTATAAATGTATATTTGACTTCCCAAAATGTTGACCAGGAATGAATTGAGCATATGACACTTTCAGCTGTACCCGGGCTTCTCTGATGTGTGTCGCTTCAGACGCACCTGTCTGCCCTGGATAGAGCATGGTATGAGTTGTTCAATGTTTCACTGGAAATTCCAGTTGAAATATTCTGCACTTACTAATGTTTTTATCAAATTTTAGTTTACATTTCTTTGAGATTGATGCAAGCACAAGGCTTGATTTTTTAACGCAAGATATCTTACTTTTTGGAGAAAAAAAAAAAGTCAAATTTCAATTTGCTTTTTATTCATTTGAGTTCTTCTTGGCCTTGAAATCCCTTGTGATATTCTGTAAATGTGCGAAGAACTGCAGATTCCTGCAGGTGCATTGATATGTTTCCCCTCCTTTTACAGGCCATTCAATTTTGTGATCACACAAATAGAGCAGCATGACTTGGAACTGTTCAAAGCTGCATGCACGTTTTGTAAAAAGAGATGAAAAAGGTTATTTAATAATGTATGTTAGTTCCACATAGGCCAGCTTGTATGTTGCATGTACTTGTACAGTTTGCTCGTAATTACTATACTGAAGTAACCAAGAAATCTAAGCCATCCATTTTTCTTATAGACATTTTGCAGGTTTTAGCCAGGCTAGGTCTGTGAGTCTGGTGCTAAATGTCTATAGATGGACTTTATTTTTTACCCTATGGAAAACGTGATGTAGTACGGACCAAATTCCTTCTAATAACTATTTTGGTGTAGATTCCTACTGTGGGGCTGTAACACATGTAGAAACTGTGTACACACTAGGTTTTAATTCATAGACATACTGCCTGCACCAAGTGAACTATTTATTATTACTCAACACATGGGAATTATTCTGCCCATCTTTCCATAGGGCACAGATTGGTTACTGCTCGACCTGCTGAGCAGGAAGAACTCAAGCATTGGTGCACTACTACTAGATCCTGTTCTGTCTTAGTGGCCAAAAACCAACTAGCTATAATTCGATAGTATCTTTCTATTTTGACCACTTGTCTTAACACTCCCCTGTGCTTTTAAATGAACTTCCAACTCATGTTCTGTAAACATGTTTAATAAAATTTCCTTTTCATGTCCAGTGTAGTAGTTGTGCTCTCTGTATGTTCTGAGGTTCATCTGTGATTCTGCTTGCTGCAGGACTGTGTGAAATGTGTTAAGGAACAGTAAAATAAGTAATTTCAATGGTTCTTTTGATTGCTGTAATAGTGTATGTTGAAATCTGGGGCCAAAAACTGAGGCCTGGTGAAAGTCATGTTTGGTTGGCTTCCTTTTCCCTGAGAAAGTAGCCAAATTGTGCTCTCATTTGTTGAAGCAGGCAAATTGAAGTTTAAAAAAAAATTAGCCAAATTATTATCTGTTGAAATCAAATCAGTTTGTTGGAGAGGAGTGGTGCTGTGGCTGCCTGTAGTAGGGCAGCAGGCTGATACGAGTCAATCACCAGGTCTCCACTTGGTGTGTGTGCTGAGCCTTCAAGATATCAGAACAACTACTGACCTTTGGCACTTTTTAAACCCATGAATATGCCCTTGTATCATAATGCTGTTATGAACAATGCTTTATAGAAATTTACCTGAGAGCAGAATTTGGCACTAAAATTTTGCTAGAGAAGCAAAGATTATGTACTTTTTTTAGTTTTCCATGTCCCACAGATACCTGATCACAATTTAAAAATAACATAAAGACAGTATTGCCTCACTTCGAACACTTTTGTTTATTACTTTATTTAACTGAATACATGGTTAAGATACTGAAAAAATGACTAATTAAACATGGTAAATCTCTGAACAAAAGGCATGTTATTCTGTGTGGTGGGAGTGATCTGTTTAAATACAGAATTTGTCATGCTGTTGCAAAAAGCCCTCAACTTGATTAATCTCATTACTTTGAACATTATGTCCAATACTAAGATATCTTTTCTTTACTGATCGTGAGAAATAAATAAAGTCCAGCATTTCTGATCTCCCCCTAGAGGACAGAGAATATGGCAGCAAAGAATATGCTGAACTATTTCATCTATGGTGTTTCTGAAGAACAGGGATCATATATGCCAAGATTTCAGGAATGAGGCAGTAGACCATGCTAGGTCAGATAAATTGTTTGCTGGACTCCTTTCCCAGGGACTGCTGCCTTTTAAAAACTCTTTGCTGAGTGTTGGGATTATAATGCACAAATATATCAGCTGTAGTTCCCTCTTGGTCATGCAGGGAAAAAGCAAAGAATATTAAATTCATAATCCCTGTCATCTAATCAGTTTTCTTTGTGATGACTAAATGTTCTAAATTTTATATTGAAATGCAAATTTATGTCCCTCTTTGTGGGCAAAGGAAAAAGCTTTTGGCCTTAACCTTTGTGTTAGAGAGGCATCAGAACTACTGTGAGTGGGTAGGACAAACCACAACTTCATGACCTCGTGTCTTCATCATTCACAGAGGAATTACATGTACACTTTGTCTGCCTGTTTTCACAAACAAATGATGGTCTCAGAAGTGAGGTTCAGCCCAGGTATGATATGGAATACATGGAAGACATGGTCAGAGAGGGCCTTCAGTGGCTATTCTGTGTTCTCCAAGATTTTACTTACAGCCTGTGACTTGTCCTCTATGAAGCTGTCAGTTTGCAGCTCCTGTGCAGTCATTTACTCCACTATCTACAAGCCATTTAACTCTAGAAAAAAGAATTAAGGGGTTTTTACTCTTCTTTTGCCTTAAATGAAGAAAGTGATGGCAGTCTTCCTTTAAAGCCCCAAATGCTCACTCCATCATACTGTACTATAATTCTGCAGGCATAGCAGAAAGCAGTCTGCAAGACAGTTTGCTGTTGTCAAAGGATGTGATTTCTCAAGCCAGATGATGAGCATTCTGGTTGAAATAAGTGATTAAAAACTCTTCTAACAACTGTTAGCGTCTCAATACTTCACTCCCAGCCCACTGACCACTCTCCAGGAGAAAAAGAAAATGCACAGGTCCTGTATGAATCTTCTCAGTGTCTGCAGGAATGACCATGTATGCTGGTAGTTAAATACCATGCTTGTGAAAGAGGTGTGTGGCAGGCGTGTCACACAGATCAAATGGTCTTCCGAGGTTTGTGATCCAAACTCCTCCCTGGGCTGCTGGAGACAGGAGGGGAAGCTGCCTTCTAGGTGATGATAATGATTCAGCTGCAGACTCTGGTCTAACAAAATGCTCCTTAGTTAGGTATTTTCTAGTCATCGGTATGTTTTGTACCCCTAGTTGTGCACTGGGGCGTAAAACATTATACTTTGTGCCTTGTCAAGTCAAAATGTCTTAGAAGGTACTGAGGGAAAGGGAGTAAAGTTGTCAGAATCTGTAGACTACAGTTTACCAGTGCAGAAATTCAGATGAGGCAAATATACAGCTGTATGTTTGCCTCTGCTACGATGAGAAAGGCATCTTCAGCAACCAAGTCTTTTAGAGGTTTCAGCTGCTGCCTGCTAGAAGAGAAACCTAGGGGTTTCACAGAATCTCTTAGATGGCTTCTGGAAAAACTGCCTTCAAAAGGTGATGAGCAGCAGCTCAATATTAGAATGCTCACTGGACAACTCAGAAATATTTATTCTGATTACTTTTAACATGTCTACAGCTTCAGAGCCCTGCCAAAATGCAGTTAAAAATCAGTAGTGGACCACATGGTAAAGCAGTGATCTGTAGTGAAAGGCTGTGATATCACCATCTGTGTGGATTTTCACTAAGTCTGAAATCGTTCATTTCAGTGAAGATTAAGGGTTTTTTTCACATTTCCTTCTCATTCATATATCAGTGGGATATATGGTGGGACTTTGAGAACCTAGTTATGGGTTTCCGCACTCATCATTTTGTGATGAGTTAAATGGGGGTAGGTGTAACTCCCCATTTCAGTGTTATTGCATAAATACAGAAAGAGCAGAATATAAACGTTGAAAAGGCATTTGTGAGGTCCTCAGGGATATAAATGACATAGCAATATTCCATCTTCTCCTGGCTCCCAAAGCCTTTTTTACACTGACAAGTATCAGGAAGGAGTGTCTTCTGTACTGAACCTTGTCACTGTATTTCAGCTACAGGCAAATAAAAGTTCCTGAGTCACACACCTAAGCAGGACACTGCAATTTTTTTAGTTTATGCCAACTCCTATACAAAGAGTTTTTAATAGAGAAGATGTCTCATGTTCCGGACTCCTACTCTTCAGGAAGTACAGCAGCACTATCACCTCTGCATTTCCAGCACCACCCCATTTTCTGGTCTGAATGGCCTAGGCTGCTTCATCGCAGCAGGTCTCCACAGAACCAAAATGCCTGTGTCCATGTTAGACCACTAACTACAGAAGGCAGAATAATAAGCCCATTTAGAACAAGATCATACAGAGCAATAAGACAATCCCAGATATTCTAAGAACTCTTGTCATGCAATTTAAACCAAAAATTAATATTTTTACATTCAGCAAATATTATAAAATAGCAATTCAATTAAATGTTACAGTATATACTAAAAAGAAAAAAAAATAAAAGTTTGTTTGATAACTGTATTTGCATACTGCAGAAAGAGTGTCCACACAGAGAGAAAAATATAGCCATATTACACTAGCATGTAGGAAGAAAAAAGACCTAATGCTATCTAATTCAGAGAGTGAGAGGTAGCTTGGAGAGAAATGTTTTCTAAACATTAGTTACTGAGCAAAGTCTGTTAGAAGTCAAAGCCAGCAGCAGCATTAAACTTTGGCTGCTGCTTGTTAAAGCTGCAGCAAAAGAGAGAGCCCACAAACATCATCCTCCAATTTTAGAGAGATGCACTTCTTCCAGAGTGACAGACAGTGTCTGAGACGAAGCAAGCAACCCTTGTGTGTGTCGGAATAACAAAGCAACACAAAAGAAAATAATGGCAATTGCAAAAGAAAGTAAGTGCTTAAAAAAAGACTTTCTTAGGATTTTGAAGGCCTGAGAATGCAGCCCTGAATGAGATAGAGAACATCTGGATTTGGAATGAGTCCCCAGATATCCCTCATACTACATGTTAGAAGGACTGGATGTCTGTTAGCAGCCAGTTTTTCTAATGGAACAGTTTTCATGTACAGCTTGCCCATGCTTTTTTCTTTGTAGATGGTCTGACACGTGCACTGCATGTGATCTTGACTTTAAGGGGATGTAAAGGTGGGTATATTTAGTCTCAGATTCTGTGTTGTGTAAAAGTTTCTTGCATCAGCCCTGATAAAGCTTCGCGTGTGACGTTAAAGAAGTCAGGTTCTCTGTGATGGGTAAACCAGTAAGTCAGAAACAGGTCCCCAAGGAAAGCAGAGCAGAAGCTTGGGGAGCATAGACGGGGAGGAAGGAAAGGACAGAAATGGTGCCTCTGTTCACCTGGGAGGACCAAAACGGGTGACCCAGGGAAAAACTTCTGGCATAACTGCTTGGCCCCTGTCTTTTTGACTGAAAGCTCCAAAAAAAAAAAATGGCTGCTCCTTAAAGCCTTAGAGATGGCAGTGCACATCTTCCTGAAGGGCCAGGGGATTTGGCCCAACTTCATTGCTTTGGTATTGGAAACAGTACGGCTTGTCAAAAAGATATGATTAGTTGACAACTATTGGTTGACAAGCACTATTAGTTGACAACGTGGTGTTAGGTCATAGGCTGGACTTGATGATCTCAAAGGTCTTTTCCAACATAGTTGATTCTGTGATTCTGTTTTACTTTCTGACAGGTAACTCTCTAGAACTTAACCAGGACAGAAAAAGTAAGTTGATGGCACAAATAATCTTTTGAGCTTGTCTGTACCTAGTCTCAAAAGGCACATAAAGTCTGTAATTGCTGGGAATAGGAAGCATCAACAAGCTTCTCACAGGCAGCTTGAGAGTGGCTTGTTGACCTCTTTTGCTTCTTTTTACCTGGTAGGAAAAAGGCCCTGAGATTTGTGAGATGGCTGAAGTACAGTATCTGCTCTTCTAGAAAATGTAACAAATTTTCTTATTCCCTCCTCTTGGCCTTTTCCTGATAAGTGCTCTTGCAAAACTGTGAGGCAAAGTTTAGTATAGTTTAGTGCCTGAACTCAGCTTCAGTTGTTCTGCTCCAGTGCTGCCAGCAGCTCACTTGACCCCCGAGCCTGTTGGTGGAACAGACCAGCATTCCTAAACCATTCCTACTATAACACAAATAATGCAACCCTCAGGCCTTTTTCATTCATCATGTGCATGAAAAGACAGAGGGAAGAAACCCATCGGATTTTCTTTTGTTGGAAAGCTCAAAACAGAATTAAATTACAGCTGCACCAGACGTCGCTGCTGTGCTATCCATATAATCCTCCAGCTCCACTATACATGCAGGCTTCTTTGTTAGATGTCTGTTATACCATTCTTAAATCATACTTCTGTAAAACAAACCCCAAAATGTAAAGCAGGAGAAGGAGCTGTCACCATGGCAGGGCTTAACCTTCTGCTCCCTTTGTTCTTTAGGTGGGTCTCTTCCCCTTCCCACCCCCCACCCCAACCCCAGCACTCATCTTAGTCTTGTTCTCGCATCATTTTTTTGTGTGAAACCAGCTCAGAGCTGAATCTTGTTGTCCCCAGAGAATACCTGTGGGATTTGACAAGATTTACATTTCTTCAGAGTGAATGGAGGAAATCAGAGGAGGATTGTTGAATACCTCACCTCTCTGGGGCTGCTCTTCAGTCTGTATGTGGCTGGTCTTGTGGCTGGTTTAATACCACTATTCCCCACCCTCACATATCTCATGCACACTGTGCATTTTTATGGACTCTGCATATGCTTTGTCTGTGCTGTAGAACGTGAAACTTGGCCACTGATTTCAATGAGGCTGAAACCAAAGTGCTTTTGCGACAAAAGGTGCCTGACACACACAGTGCACACAGTGTGGCAAGGCTCTCCTGGTGACAACACCCAAAGCAGGAGGCCGGCCAGCCACTCCAGCTATGCAAAGCACGGAGCTTCACCTCCCTTTCAAGGAGGCAGCGATCCGTGACAGCCTCAGTCTGTGACAGGAGGACATCGCCTGGCTCGTGGATGAACCTCCTCGTTTTTTATTTTCATAATGCACATGCCCTAGCAAGTAAGAGCAAAAGCTGGCATCTTCTGGAAATCCGTCGGCTTCAGAAGAGCATCCCCAGAGCAGGGCTCTGGGCTGTGACAGCCCAGGCGGCCCTGGGGTGGCTGAGGGGCAGCGGGATGCCAAACCCGCCCAGCCCAGGCCTGGCAAGTACTGTTAGTCACGCAGAGACATGAATCTGCTTGGGGAAACGCAGTGAGAGGGAAGCGCTTGGCTGCGAAGAGCGGACAAGGACATGGAGCCTCCAAAGGTGTGCTCGGAGTGAGCGACCCGCGCCGCGGGCGGGCGGGGAGGAGGCCCCGCTGCCTCAGGGCCGGCGCTCCGCCCGCGGCCGCCGGGGGGCGCCGCAGCACCACGGGCAGGGCCCGGCCCGGGCCGCCCCTCGCCCCTGCGCGGGCCCCGGGCGGCAGCTTGGGTCAGGCGCTTTTTATGCCAGAGAAAAAGAAAATAAAAGCAGCTGTATGGGTTTTTTCCCAAGTGTCGGATGTACCCTGTGTGTACAGTGAAACCGGGTGTGTGATCACTGGCTGTGCCTGTCTGCTGGTTACACGTAAGAGCTCTCAAACAGTCAAAAGTTCTGAAGGGGAATTCATAAAGCATACAAAGAAATAATGGCTATATTTAACAGTCCACCCTGTTCTCTGATTCAGTGGTGATTATGAACTCACTTAAATCAACGTAGTTCCTCTTAGGAGTGTTTAAAAACCACATTTTTCCTCATTCCTGCATTATTTGCAGTGGCTGCTCTGACAGATTAATATCAGGCTACTGTGTCGTTCGGCGACAAGCCTCATTTTCTTTTCCAAATGCGGCTTTTACTGTCAGACTGCTGTGCCCTTGCTACACCTTCGTTACTTTCCTATTAAGCTGCAAGTGGGATACATCAGAATTTCTTGCAACCAGTGAAAGCTTATGCTGGAGTATTATTAAACTTCAGTGATAACCTGCTTAAGGAGAAAAAAGATATTACTGCTGGCAACCAAAATGATTTGAAAACTCAGGTACTGCTCATCTAGCTGCTATCTGAGAAAGCTCAGTCAACAAGGGCATAAAACGAAAGAGTTGCTCAGTCAGAGGGGACAAAAAAGCAGGCTGGATTTGGGGAAGCAAGGTCTAGTTTGACACCTGAGCCATGAGAAAACACTCAGCACCATGAAGGACCTGAAGCAGGGAACTGCACAGGACTGTTTTGTGTAGGACCATATAGTTTAGAGTGGCCTTTAAGCTGCCAAATGAATGGATTAAAATCTACATGCCTTCAGCTCACCAACATCCTCAAAGAGTAAAAACTAAATTCTTCTGGGATTTGGGCTCAGGCTGACCTGGCACAGAGAACCTTGCAGTTCAGCTGAAGGCCATCAGACAGTGCAAATATGCAAGGGCCGAGCCCTAAGGCCAGCATTAGAGCTTCTCTACAAAAGTCCCAGTGTGGCTAACAACACACAACCCTGGCTTAGGACTCTAACCCAGCTGTTGGGAATCTAAAAAGGGAGCACAACCAAAAGAATGATGCTTTGCTACCCTCCCGCTTGTGCAGCTTCAGCAACAGTGTTCTCTTAGATGGCAATGAAAGAAGTGCTTACTTGTTACAAAGTGCTTTGAAAGATCCCAAGCATAAAAGTCTACAATTGTAAAACCTACCAGCTCTCAAATTAGCTGGCGTGATAGGGTAGCTGAACTCAGTGTCAGCCTCGCACTAGGTCACAGAATAAAACTTCCTACACTTAACGCTGCATTTCCATCTTCTTGAAAGCTCCTCTCTCCTGCGTAAGACACAGGAGGTCAATAGAAACTGTCCTTGGAATTTTTGCTCCAGGAGAAGAGGCCATTCCAGGGGACATGACTAGTGTATCCTTATGTCCTGGCAATGCTTGGTTGCCAGAAAAGCTTCTCTAGTTAGTGATTGGCACAGCTTACAGCAGCCATCAACCTGCTATAACATGCTCTGAAGTGAGGACAGCTGCAGGCAACACTTACTTCTTTTGAACTATGCTCCAGTCTGATGTGCACATGCTGCCCTTCAGCAAGCTATCACAATTGCAGGCAGAGAAGGGAGGGCCTTGCCTGCAAGCTACAGCCTCCTGTTGTGAAGCCCTCTCACTTCCTCGTGAATGGGGCTGGTGAAAGCCTGCTGAGTTGGCTTCACCTGGGTATGGGAGCAAGATTCAGCAGGACTTGTTCACAAAAGTTGACACCAGACCAAGCCCTTCAGATGCACATTCCTGAGCCCACTCCTCCCCTTTAGGGTATTTTATGCCAGCCACTCCCAGGTTTCCCCCTCACCTTAATTACCTTGCTGTAGGGATCAGCTCTGTGTGTGTGTGCATGCTAATGCTAGGAAGGGCTGTCAGTGTAGCTTTGCAGCCCAATCTCTTCTATGATCCTTGCTTCAGGCTGCAGCTTTTTTTTTTCCAGTGCTTAAATGCAACACGTGGATATTAGGCAAGCGCAAGAATTTGCTTTTTTTCTTGCACACAAAACAAGGAAATGCATTCTGCCTCACCACAGCTGCCACAACCACAGCTGCACTGCTGAACCAGATGTACTTGCTGGCCTCTGTCCCTTCCCTCATTGCTGTTCCTTCTCTAGAATCTCTAGACACCAATCCCAGAGTGGGGACTGCAGTATCTCTCTCTCTTTTGAGGTGGATAGAGGAACCGTTGGTAAGTGAGCTGCAGACACGTGCAGAGCACTAGAGATGAGAGCATGATACCAGGGGAGTATTGAACCAAACGATGTTACAAGGCAGTCTGAGGAAACACCTCCTTGGAAGTACACTAATAGGCTGGAGGTCATGGACCTTGCTGTGCAGCCCTTGTAAAGCCCCACTGGAAACTGGCTACGGTAAGAGGGGCTAGGTGAGCAGAGACACAAATTGTTAGCTCCCAGCATGATTCAGAAGTATCTGTCCACATTACTGGTGTGAGTCAGAGCCTAGAAAGATCTTTGTGATCTGCAAAGATAACCCAAAGAATTCCAACCATTGAGAAATAATTTCAGACCTTAAATTGGTCTTGTCTCCAGATCTGAGCTAATTTTTGGCGGATACAGAATTCCCTGGAAGAAGGTTAAACAGAGTGGCTGAACTTGGCTTGCCATTGGCTTTCTTGTTGTTGGTTGGTTTGATATGGTTTTGGGTTTGGGGTTTTTTTATGCTTTTGTGGTGGGTTTTGTATCTTTGCAAACCCATCTTTGTTTCAAAAGGATTGAAAAGAAGTGGAAACGCTAACGGGTGTTTTGGCTTGTTCTGCTGTGTAGAGAGTTTCTGTGCCAGTTACCTAGGAAACTGCTGTAGGACTGAATTTGGATGGATGTGTTGTCAACTGCAAATAAGTGCAGTGGCTTTTCAAGAGGTGGGGAAGAGTGTAAAATGCACAGAAAATATAAACGCCTGTAATGTGATTTCTGGGTAAGTCGGTGGTCCTTTTTGACTGGAATTTTGTAGGCACCCTGACAGCTGCACAAAGGGATCGCAGATGGGAGTGCATGACCATGCCTTGGCACCTGAGCTTGAATGCGCTCATGTTTGTAAGCTGGGTTAGCATTCATCTAAATGTCAAACCATGACTGCAAAAAATAATACTAAGGTTGCTATTAAGCATTTTGCCCATTTTATTACAATGGAGTTATGATGATCCAAGGAAATTACAGCCTTTCTAGATATTTGGAGCACAGCACTGCACAACCATTTACAAAGAAAAAATAAAAAGAACAATAAAACACATTTAATGATTGAGATACATCTAAAGGCTTATGCAATGAACAAAAATGTGACTGCAGAGCTTTTCCTGGAAATCATCGATAATTGGCTTCTTTTTAATACAGCAGCAAAATTACCAAAAAGCAAATAAGTGCTTCAGTCTGGGGGAATTATACTGATGTCTGTCAGTTCTGCCATGATGGTTA
This sequence comes from Orthonyx spaldingii, assembly GCA_013397795.1. Lineage (NCBI taxonomy): Eukaryota > Metazoa > Chordata > Aves > Passeriformes > Orthonychidae > Orthonyx > Orthonyx spaldingii. Next base: position 256,119 of record VZTJ01005627.1, on the reverse strand, counting down.
AATCTGCAAGTGGTTACTTATCCTGCAGGAGCCACAACTTAGAATGGTCCATGGCTGAAAAAAATTAGCAGAACAGTGGGGATTGCTTAGTTAGAATAGAACTCCCACAATTTCTCCTATTCCCTCCCCCATTCTAAAACAAACACAGAATTAGCATTTGGGCTTACACTGATCACCAATTTCCCTGTATTTCTCCTACAAAGTGCACTTCAAATGGTAAATGCAAACTCCTAGTAGTTTATTCATGTTATGACAGGTGTCACCAGTTGGCACAGCTACATGTAATCTTCAAAGGTTTGGTTTCTTCCCCCGCCCTCAAGCAGGTGAGCAAGTTTCCAGCCTTGAAAAGACAGGTTGTGCTGCTTGTTTTGGGTTATGCAAGAGCACCAGGTAAGAAGAAGCACTGTCCTTATTCCTCTGATTAAAGCTCTGAGGCAGAAACCGCTTCAGAGCCACTTTCTAAGGCTGGCTTGTCGCTGCTCCCTACATCTGTGCACCCACCAGTGTACTTGCATCCCCTGCATTTCTCTCTGCAGGTGCTTCTCTCCTCCCAGGTGTCTAAAATGAATGCTGAACCTACCACTTCTAACTTCTGGCCTGACTGTCGGGTTGTGAGTGAGTGCTGGTCAGGCTCTACCTTCAGGGCCGGATTGGTCCCTCAGAGTTGAGGTTGGATAATGGTCCCACCAGATGCTTGGTCAGCCTGTATTAGGCTGGCACACGTACATGACTAAGACAGAGCACCTTGTGAACATATCTAGACTCTGCCCCTGCCTGCGTTGCTGCCAGGAGGCCAGGCTGCACGGGCCCAGCTACTGCTGCTGCACTGGGGGCAGACAAAAAGAAGTTGTGGTATCTCCAATGTCTTATCTGCTGCTTATAAGAATATAGATACCCCGACCACTATTTCTTCTACAACATCTTTAACAATATTTACATTGGAGATTAGCCAAAACCTATAAAACTGCATGCCAACGGGACTGGAGGTGGCTCCAAATCACTCTGTTGCATCCAAGCTTTCCTTCTGGCCTCTGTCTTTGGAGATGGGCTGAAGTGACATCCAGAGCTGGACTCCCTTCCTCCCTGTTAGAGCAGATGTGCACACAAACCTAAGCAGACTCCTCTATTTCAGGCCCATCTGTAACCTGCGTAATGAATAATGTACAATGAATTTGTGGTCTACATGTTTATTAAGTGACTCAGTATTTCCAGTGGAGATTTTGTGCTCATGTTTTACTCACATCTCAAAACCCACTCACTCTTTTATTATCCCCAACAGCAGTAGGTGATAGTAAATTATACAACTGCAGATGACGGCAACTATATCAACAAACAAATTGTATCAATTTTCAGTGTGAGTTTAAAGCTTCGTTTACTGGTTGTGCAAACTCTGAAAAAGGAATTTGGGAATGCTGCTGCTGTTATTAAGCGTTCTAACCGGGCTGTAATCCAAACCTTCCATAAGGCGTCTCTAAAGAAGATTTCTGCCTACTGTGTACCACTGCTTTTACATACAAGATTAGGGATTTATATACGTAAGAGCAGAGAGAGAAATGTAACTGACAGAACAGTGACAGCTCAGTTTGCTACTTCGTGGAAGGGCTGAAAGACAAAAGGCCTCGGTGGTGGATTTCAGAGCTAATCCCTCTCCACTGCATTTGCAGAAACACATTTGTACTTTCCGAAAAACAAAGGCTTGTAGAAGAGCATCAATCAATCAACAGTGCAGCTACATTCTGTGTATTGAAGCAAGCTCACATGCTCTCTAAATTACTCTGGATCCTATTTTAAGCTTAATAAGCTCCTCAGTAATTTGTATGGCTGTGGAAAGATGTGAGCTTATGCTACAGCAGCCATTTTGAAACAGCCAAGAGACCTGTGGCCAGGGATCAACTTTTTGGGGAAGTAGTTCTAGCAGTATTTGGAAACTTACAGTATCCTTTCCAAAAGGAACAGAGACTGTTTATTGAGAAACTCATATCATAATGGTACACTTCAGTCACAGGAAAGAATACTTGGTCAAATGTAAGTGCAGCTCACCATGGCACATGGTGTATTCTTGTTTCAATTGAAAATTTTCCATTTCCTGTTGTTTATACTCATAGGCTAGGTGGAGAAATAGGCCTGAATCTGTGTCACTTACCTGAGTGATCCTCACCACCTAGATGCTGGATGGGGCATACAGGTGAGACAATAAATATGACTGAGACTTCCAGTGAAAGGAGACCATCCTGCAGGCTCTGAACTTCTCATAATGATCCTGATCCCTCTGGGTCTGGGACAGGCTGAAGCGATGCAGAGCTGACTAAGCTGCTGCGTGACTAAGCCTCCTGGACCTCACCAGACTCAATAACTAATACTTTGAGCTTCTGATCACTGTTCTGACATGCCAGCTGGGTTTTGCATGTTTCATTGCCCATAAATATGGTTAGGGCTGTCATGAACCTTTTCTGTCTGCTCCTTTTGCAGTTGTTCCCAGGGGTTGAGAAGGAGCCCTCTGCCAGTGGAGCTGAGGAGGTTTCAGCTCGGAAAACTCTTGGAAAAGGGCCCTCAGAGAGACTGAACTTAATCCCCTCCCTTTAATTGCTCTTGGGACCTGGCAAAAGTACATATGTGCAATTAAGGTTGGCTGTTAAAGTGTTCTTGGAGCTTGACACCATTAACTTTGACACTGAGAGCTTGAGGCCAGACCTTAGAGCATTTCCTCCTGCAACATGACCAATGTTTGCATGAATAAGTAAGACCAATTACATATATAAGTCAATTCTTGTTACTCTGACATTTCTTATACATGTCCTATACATTCCTCTCCATGTTTTTAAAACAGCTGTCACTATAAAGACAGCAGTCGGTGAGGACACATGGTTTGTTACTGTTGGGCATCTTTAAGGTTTTAACTGTGTTACACAAATTTCCAGTTAAAAGTAAGAAAAGTGGAAAGTTAAAAGTAAGAAAAATTCATGTAGTGTTACCTACTTAGATTCAGACTGCAAGAACCTGTTCTCCAAAAAACCACAGTTTTCCTGGAAATTCACAACATTCAGAATGCCTCCCATTTTAGCATCTATCAATTGCTTGGCCATTTTTAAATTTGAGTAGTTAAGTATTCACTCAAACAGACTAAAATGTTGTATTTATTTTGTTGTGAGCTGAGCAACACTCTTCCCTTCTGAAGGACACAGATAACCTTTACCTAGGCAAAGCAACTCATTTCATTTTGGTTGAAGGAATATTAGATTTTGCATCTTTTGTGTACCTATGGGCTTTTTTCTTCTAACGGAATGATTGTTATCTTGCATACACCTGTGTGCCCTCAAAATGACAAGATTTACATTGTGTAGAGCAAGTGACTTTTAAAAGAACCTGATATTCATAGAAACAATTAAAATGTTTTATTGGACTCTCTCACAAGTGCAAGGTGTCCCAGGCCTGTAAGGGATGTGTCTTCTGATGTCATAAGGCACCACTGCTTCTGCCCACTGCACTGGCAGCGCCTGGTAATTGCTCCCCCAGCCAACCCTCCTGCCTTAGACCAATTCTGTGCTTCCCTTGCTTCCCAGTGTCTTCCAGCTGAGGAGCAGAGCTCTTGTTACTGCCTGTCCCCCTCTCCAGCAAGAACAGTTTTTCAGAGGAGATTGCTTTGTCATTAATTTAAATGTCTTTGGATTGGGGGGAGGGCGGGGGTTACTTACAGCCAAGCCTAGACTAATTTACTTTTTTTCCTTATATCTGGTTCTCTTACAGTATGAAACTTCAGAAGTTTACATTTGAGTGAACTACCCTGCATCTGAGTAAATAATCCTACATTGTATTAAAAAACCATAAGGATGATCATTTGAAACAGCATAAAGTGTTCACTTTAATTTCATAACAATGTCTCCTCTAGGAACCAAATACACAAACAAGGGGAACTGTTACACTTACAGATGTAATTTTAAATAAGTTTTTTTGGTCACCCCTGAGGTTTTGGTCATATCCTGGCTTCAGTTTGTTATGGCCTTTATACCAGACCTTTTTTCTTCTCACAGACTCATCCTTTGATCTGCCTCTTCTTCAGATTTTGGATGCAAGAGAAGTGCTCAGAGATATGGAAAGTTACTCTTTCCTATTACAATAATAATATGTAAATATATGTAACATCCTCAGCCTCTTCTGTAAATAGAGCTGGGCATGTTGCCCTTACCTTCCAGGGCTGCTGTTACTAAAACCTCTCACACAAATGTACACTTAGTTTGCATAGAAATGGCCTTCCTCATTTGCTTTTGGGTGGAAAAGGAGCAGACTGGTATTAAGTACATAAAACCTGGTGAGACCACACCACCAAAACAAGCTGACCAAACAATTGAGAGAGCATCTTGGGAAGCATGCCTTTATTAGTATAGGAAAAAAGGTATCTTCGTAATCTAGCTTCACTAACCTGTTCTCAAAGTTGTGAACAGCAGGTTGTTCAGTTTTAACTTGGGTCAGCTGCTCAAGTTCAAATGTTGTCATGAACCTGATACTTTAACCTGGGCTAGAACGCTCTGAGGAGGCCGGGCAGGTTCTGCAGGAGGGAATTGTGATGATAGGCTGCAGTATGCTCCCATTGGGTCGCAATGAAGCAAAGGACTGCAAGTCTCTTCCAGCTGGATCTGTGGCGATGCTGCCCCACTCTGCTGGGACGGGCTGGGAGCAGGGCTCAAGCATCCCCTTGGACAGGTAGCAGGCAGAGAGGCTGGCTCTGGGAAGCCATGCTCCTGTTTTGAGCTTGCAAAGAGCAAAGCAGCCCCCGAGCCAGACTGGGCTGATGTATTATATCCCCAGCCAGGCTAGGTGGCTTAACCACTATAAACTCTCTTTACTACAACAGTGACGGCAACAAGCTGTGACATACCCATCCCTGTGGTGGGTGCTGCTGTGAAACCTCACAGGACACAGCCCGCCTGGGGCAAGAAGGACACCTCTGAGGGTTCAGAAACAATGTCACTCTTCCTTGAAAAGTGGTAACATCCCCATTAGGTAATGGAGAAGTACTTTTGGGAACTTCACCCTAAACTCTCCTGGAGTCCAGTTTTTCCTTGAACAGTATTTACCTTCTTGCTTTTTTGTCAGCTTTAAACTGCTAATATGGAATTTTAAGTGGTACAGATAGGGGGCTGAGTAAATAATCTTTCCTTGGAGTAAAATTTAGGGTATTCATGTAACTGCATTTACTTAAATCGTGGCTGATTTTTAGTCGACTGATTCTATTTATCAACCTCCATCTGAATTATTAAGAATTTAGGGCTAAACTAGTTTATGAATTAATTCTTACTTAATCCCTGTCCGGTTGGTCAAGCACTGAGCAGGCAGGTTGGTAAAATCTCTGGCAAGCTGACCTGCTTGATAAATTCACCCATGCCTGCTCTACAACAAAAACACTCAGATCCCTCTTAAAATAAAAGGGGTTAAAATGATAATAGACTCCAAAAGCAAGAGAGTGAAGATGTATTGTACTGCCAGCAAAGACTAAACGATGGCCATGCCACAACAATATGCTTTAATCTTAATATACAAGGTCAAAATCGGAACGTTAGCCCCACTGCTGTGCATCTTTTACTAGGAAAGTTTCCATTTCCTTCTTGACAAGTACAAATGTCTGTAACTGGTGCTGTGAGTATGTGCCTTTTTTCAAGCCAACACTGTTTGTAAAATTTCTTTAAAAAAATTAAACCAGGAATTAACCCCTTATTAACTTGAATTGGTGGACTCGATTCAAATAACTTCTTTATCACATTGTTTTCTCCAAATGACTTTTCTCTTTAGCAACTTACATTTAAGGGACATATTTTCTGATCTCTGTGACATATTTTGCATATAGTTCTGCCTAATTTGTACTTCAGTCTGTAAGCAAATAATATTTCTTTTCTTCTACAGTGATCCATCTTCAGGAAAATCTGGTTTCACAGCCAAAGTTTTAGACTTAGGTGCTCTATTTCACTCTAATGTGGCCACGTTAGTGCCAAGATGTGTCAGTTGCCTGAAAATATTGGTGTCCGAAGGGTATGATTTTCTTTCTTTCCTGTAGTTAAATACTGTGCAGATGGAGTTAAGGATTTATTTAGAATAACTGAATTTTTTTCTTCTTTCTCATTGTTTTTTCCCCCATTGTGAAATTTTGTGCCCATTTTGCTTTCCTATTTTTATTAAATTACCTAGGGGCCACAAAAACATATTATTCAGTAGTGGGTCATCCAGTCAGGAATATTAGATAAAAAATTCTGTGAATGCTGCTATAGAGCTGATATGCATTTAAAATATTTTTTGAAATATGTGGTAACAGATTTCAAATTAGTCTGGAATGAAGATAAATAAAAGTATTTTCATGGATTTTTTTTCTCTTTAAATGGGTAACTTCAAAGAGGATAATTTCATCAAGTATTTTGATGAAATAGTTCTTGTTGTCTGAGTAGCAGGACTGTGCACATCCCAGGATGAGCTAAGAGGTGGGTTGTCCTGGGAGTGGGGCTTGCTAGGTTTTTGCTGCAAAGCCCAGTAGCTTTGGTAATAGATGACAGTAATCTCAGGAAACTACCAAGGCAAAAGACATATGCCACTGAATAGAAAGAGATTGTTTATTTAATTTCCAAACTGGCTTATCCTCAAATGTGCCATTTTGTCTTCATAAATTTTGGGAAGAATCTGGAGAATGTTGCCAAGAGCAACCACTACATCTTGAGGAACTGGAAACAAAATACAGGAAGAAAACAGAACAAATATTCCTTAAAGGAGATTACTGTACTGCATTCAGTGCCTTGTAAATAAGCATGTTACAACTACCCTGGTTATCCCTCAGCAGGTAAATGCCCTGGAGCATTAAATGTCAACTAAAGTTAAACTACACACTCAGTAACCCCTCAAACACCAGTCTTTGCTAGCACTGTTAAGGGGTAGGCAATGTCAACAGAGCACTGCCCACTTTGTTCCTTCTCCTATTCTCCATCAGACAGTGGAGGGAATTTTCTGACATCTGCAATACCCTTCCCTTCAATCTCCACTCCAGGGCCATACAGCTTGCAATGGGTAGGGATGGGTGAGCAGAGGCTCCTGTAATCATGGCTCCCTAATATATTCTACAAATGTCATAGCTTGGGTCAAATGTAGCCAAGAGTCCCTGACACAAAAGGTAGAGATCTGTGGTTTGATCTGCAGTCCTATGAAACTGGTCTAAACCTCACTGAGGACCTGAAAGAGTCATCAAACATGAAGGAGAACTCACATACACATTGACATGGGAGAGAAGGATGGAGTGTCATCCAGAAGAGAATTCAAAAATTCAAACTGCTACTGTTCTCTGTCCACTCAGCTGACCCCTGTAGCTTTCTGAGTCAGTAAGGGCAATGCAAAAGAGAGGCATGTAGCACTGTGCTGTCAAGTATTTTAATGGATGAGGTTATGGGGCGTGAAAGACTGAACAATGGCTCCTACCCAGTATTACAACTGGACCCTTGTGACTGTCCTTCTAAATGACAAATGACTGTTTCTCTACTGGGAAATCAATTTATAACTCAGTTTCAAACTCTGCTACATTTGGGATGCTTTGGCTCTATGTTTTGCTGTTCAGGCTCATCCCTATTAAAAAAAATATTTCGGAATTATTTTCCCATACTTGGACAGCTATACGGGCTGACGCTTCCAGACTGTCTCCCCAGAGCAAGTTCTCTGAATTCATACAGCTCAAGTGACCTTTCTAGTTCACAGCAGTGACTAAGATTCCTAGCAGTAGTGCAAGCTTTGTGACTGGATACACATATGTACATGAATACATATTTATACACAGATTTATACATATACTACACACACACACAGAGAATATGTATGTGTGTATGTATAAAAATACTGCTTGGAATTTCAGCTCTCATGTTCCTTAGCTCTGTGTCTATACAAGTTATGGAAATTCTGGCAAAACTCAGAAAGAGAAAAGCATATTTTATATTCACACAGCTCATCTGTTGAAGTATGATTTTAAGAGCCTCTAGCTATTTAAACACTTACTGTAAAACGAACGAGTAAATGGGTTTCTGGATTAGGATTTTAGTCAGGTTGTAAATTTTTAGAGATTGGGACTGTTTGCCTGATTTTGTACACAGGCAATAGATTTTGGTCCCTAGGAGCTGTCTCTGAAGAAATAGTTATAACTGTTCCAAGAACTGAGAAAATACACTGAAAATTGCTGTACTATTTAGCTTCCAGTTTAATTTGGTGAAATTTTCCAGACAGCTCCTCAAATAATAAAAGCAATAGCAAATGCCTTTTTAAAAAATAGTAATTCTCCTTTGATAGGCTTCTTTGACAAATTCTTGAAATAAACCCTCCAGTGTCTCTGGGCAGAGAAAACTATACGTTCTGTTACCATTTCAGTTGTTGCTGGGTTTTTTTTTAACATAGACTACTCAGTGGCAAGAAATATTTCAAGACAAAAACCTATCCAATCTAGCCAATACAGTCTTCCTCAAATTGTTGATAAAATTTGATAAGCTCTCTTTTCTCTTGGGTCAATGGTAGCTTTAAAGGGTCTTCAGCATTTGCCTCTGGTTAGATTAACACTTGGGATGCTGTTCAGTTCAAGAATTGCAAACCTGAAATAGAATGTCTAAAAATCTAAAAATATATAAAAAGCTCTGAGCATAACAGAGAAGGCAGGTCAATAGAGTCAGTGGAGCCCAAAGCTCACCAGCCATGGGAGATGAAATCCAGATGCCTATGGAGCTGGAGCCACTAGAGATACCACAAATATCCAGCAGCTTCATAAGGCTGGCAGATCTGATGTGGGATGCATGAGACACCACGTGGCATATCCCATTACACCTAAAACAACATAACTTGAACCCCAGCTGTGCACCATGAACCAAGACATGCTCCACTGCTCTGCTGATTAAGAGCTTTATTCTGTTGCCTGTACCTGGCATTTCAAACCATTTGAAGAGCCTTAGGGTAGCCCAGACATTGGTAAGAGGCCAGCAGGTGTGACCCTTGCATTTCTGGAAGAGCAGCTAGAACAGTCAGCTCGTATTAAGAGGGCATTTCAGTTGCCCATCAGTGACCTGTTGAAGTGTTCCCTCGATCTCATAGCAGTAGTGGGAGTTGAGACCTTGGTACACCTATAGAAGCCTTCAATTATCTAAGTATCACAGCCCTTTCTGTACCAGTCTGAAGTTTTTCAGTAATGTTTGTGCAGCTACTTCATTCTTCTGCTATTTATCCACCCACTGCCCTGCATTCTCTCTCCTGTGTATATGTACTTTGGCTTGCATATTTTGCCCAGACATTTTTAGACTTACCCAGCATCTTCTCTGCTGGCTCACATACTCGATCCATAAACTTTCCTTGCTGCCAACCAGCTTCCCATCAGAAACTTTTTACATGGCTCCCAGGCAAGGCATGAGGAGCATTCTTCCTCCCATCCCACTTCTCCTCCTTGGGGGAGACCAGAGGCTGGAAAGCAGCAGAGGCAGGAGCTGGAGATGCCACCACATTCCCTGACGGCCATTCTTTGCTGGGCAAAGGACATCAGAACAGCTGTAGCTGTCTTTCTGGCAATAATCTCATACAATGTATAAAGCCCAATGGTTTTGAGTTTGTTTCTGTGAAAGACCATAGATACAGTTTCTTGTAAAATATAATATATATTGTACTTAAAGAGATCATTAAAACTAAATAATTCTTGGCCTTTCTTTCTCAGGGTATTAAAAAAATTATTAATCTGTTATTACTGGCCAGGCATACCAGGTCAAGCTGGGCTAAAAATTATTTAGGTGACTAAAATATACTTATGAAATTCTATCATTTTATATCTACATGTCTATATATTTATTCAAATGTCTGTCACATTGCCATTGAGGCAGCAGTCAGTAAGTTTGAGCTCTGCAGTTGAACTCCCTGGAGAGATTAATTCCAGCAATAACCCAAAGAGGAAATGGAGACAGCAGTTAACTGTGGCCAGAAAGAAAGAAAGAAAAAAAAATAGAAGCAAAGAGTGCTGTTTATAGAGTTACAGTGTCCTCTGTGCTTTAAGACTGAGATGAACATGTGACAGCATTATAAACTTGCCTGTAGGCTAACCAGTACCTGCCAAGCAGCACAGCTAAAAAGTGGTGCAGTCGAGAAGGACCCTAGGCCTTGCACAGCCTCCCCAGACCACCCTGCCAAGTCCTACTCCAGAATATGTACCTTTCACTAGAGTAAAAATGTTATTAATGTTTTGTCTCTGTCTCAATTTGCTTCTTCATGAATGCATAGCTGATGTCTTCACCTCTCCAGACCAACAAATCTAGATTCTCTTCTGTACATTTTATTAGATTTCTGCCACATATATGTTAATGAGCCCTGAATTTATATTAAGGTATTCTCTTTTTCCAGAAATAATGTGATATTGATTCTACCCTGTTTAACTTTCAGCCAGGCTGTAGTCTTCTCAGATTCCAATTTAAAATTATCATTCTGGTGTTAAAGGTTCCCCAGGGACTTGTCAACTCCACAACTTCGAGACAATCGTGTCTTTTTAATTTATTCTTACCAAGTGTGCAGATATCAGCATTGAAAAAAAAAAATTAAAAAAAAATTAAAACATGGTGAGAACAAACTGTGGGCCCAAAAAATGACATTTACAGCACTCATGATGAATTCACCAGGCTCATTGCATTAATTACCATATGAGACATCTTATTTCTTTTGATTGTCACAGTGCCGTGGCAACCTCTGAGCAGGAAATAAAGAATTTTTTAAAATGAGAGCCTAATGCGTTCAACACAATTGAAGGTACTTGAAAAGGGGAGCATATGTCACCTGAAGTTTGTGAACTTGGGATGTATTTGCACAGTAGTTGCTTCAGGTTTTTGACAGGTAAATAAACTCACATTAATTTTCTTGTTGCTGTGGAAGGTCTGTTGCTGGTCTCCATCTCAGCTCATATAAAGATAGCTCACGTAATGCTAGAATTAATCAAAACCACACCTGCAGAAGCACAGAGATGTGCCCTTCCAGACAATCACAAAGTCTAAGAGGTCCAGGCTCTTCATATTGGAATTTTTATTCTACAACTGCTTTGTAAGATGCTTAAGGCTTTGGCTAGAGAAAGTTTCCATTTGCAGTATTCTGGCCCTACAACCTCAGTGTTTTTTCTTTTCCTGTTTGCTTTACTGAAGTATTCCTGTTGAAGTATTATCTGTTTTGCTCATGACTCTCCATTTCAGTGTCGCTGCTTCATACAGATTGGTGACACAGGACCACAATACAGCTCACAACTCAGGCCCAGCTTAGCAGCAATCTGCAGTCTGACTTCAATTAACCGGATGATGTTTCTTGACCGTCTGGTGTTTAAATGAACTGAAAATCAAAACCCTGTTTTTCCTGGTTCTCTTCCAAATCGCACACTACAGTTTGCCTCATTAAAGATTAAAACAGATGTCGATAAAAGGAGATAAATCTCAATCAAATTTGAGATCCAAATAGTCCTGAACTCATCGTTTGGGCTTTTCCAAAACATAGGAGGAGCCATTGAACAACTCAGATTCATGGGATGAAAGTAAGAGAGGCTGTAGGGGCTTAGTAAGATCCTTCCTTCATTTGAGTAGCTCTGTAAACTCTGTCCGGTTGTGGTGAGTTGCAGGTGAGGTGCCGACTGTAAATCAGCAAAGATGCCCCACAAGGTGTGGGAGATATGGTCCTGCAGAAATACCTTTCCACCCTTGCCTTTGAAGAGCTGACCCAGAGTCACCTGGATCCCAGTGTGTAGGTGTTTTTCTCTCCCTGCAGTAGACTGTAAAACAGACAGAATACTGCAGCTGTCTTTTGCAGTTTAGTATCTGAATTGAAGAGAGAGAAAAGGCCAGGCAGAACACACAGTTTCAATGAAATTTTTGCAACTAATCTAATATATAGTGGTAACAGCATCTAGGTGCCTACTCACTGTGTGGAATATAGATATAATAAAGAGGAAAACTGTTGGGGTTTTGTTTCTTGGGAATATCATTCTGCTTCACTGTGACCTTCTCAGTTAACTTAATAAGCCAAGTATCTTTATATGAAAACAGCTCCTTAGTTTCCACACTAGAGAATACACTGCCTTATCACTTACTATAATTTTGATTATGAAACAGTTGTTTTCATAAGCTTCACTTTTCTGTTGCTTGCAGCTATGAGTAATCTTTTTTTCAGGCTACCACTTCCTCATGCTTCCCAGGTCTTCAGTAATAACACTTCGTGCAGGTGAGGGTTATACTTTAAAGAAGACCTCTTTGATCATGTTCCAACAAAAGTTTTTCAAATTTTTGCCATTGATGTACACACTATTAGTTGCAGAGGTTGGACGTGTAGTTTGTAAATATATAGCTCAATGCAGATGCCTTGTTTGACCTAACATTTCTTTTCCAGTGTAGCCTTTTCTTCTGGTCATGCAGTCTTATGGTAGAGCTTCAAGGGAGCCAGATGCCTTGGGCACAAGGGGTGGTAGTGAAGCCCAGAGCTGCTGTAGGTTTGTGTCCCTTGATGGCTTTCCTTGGGGTGGAACGGAATACCTTTGGCCCTGGGGAGTAAACCTTCTTAAAAATAGTCTTGTACATTATCTATGAGTATTTATTTCCCTTGTATTCTCCAACTTTCATTTTTCTTCCAAAGTTGTTGATCCAAAGGGAGCATCTTCCCTCAGGTCCCTCCAAATCTTGGTCTCTGGCCTCCCTACTGTGCCTACACTCTCCAGAGGGGCTGGCTGTTCTCACCACTGCACTGCAACTCCCCAGTGGCACCAGGACCCTTTGGAAAAGCCACCAAGATGTAGGTCTGATTTCACTCTGGAGCTCAGCAGGTGACCCTGAGCTTGTGGGAGAGTAGGAGGGACATCAAGCTGAGAATGCAGCTGACCAGAAAATGTTTGACATTTTGTTTTAGTACAAATGTTCTCTTATTAAGAACATGCCTCCCTTTTGACTAGTAGTTGAGATTTGTCTTCTTTAATATTAATCACGAGGCAAAGAATTTGCACAATTCATCTTCTTAACCACATTTTTAAAAATGCAGTTAGAGCCACCTATGCTTTTATCCTGTACCACAGAGGGCTGTGAGGAAACGATTTCAGGTGTTACTTAGAGGTGTGTGCTGCTGTGTGCTTTCATACGGTACTTAAAAAGGTGTTTATAAAGTCCCAGCAAAAGACTGAATGTCCCTCCTTCAGATTCTGTGAAAAGATAATTAGATAATATTGTAGATCTCAGGTTATAGCCACCACTGTCTGCGCTGCCTCCTGGCCATCTAATATGGCAATTTTCTCTGACAGTAGCTGATATATCTGATAAATCTGTGGTACCTTGCCTTCCTCTGGGTGCTGTCACCCTCACCCCACACCAGCCAATGTCTGCACAGGGTACCAGGGATGAAATGGGTTCCCAGCACCATGATTAAAGGTTGTATAGTTGTCTTTTTCTCAAAAATCCACAATCCTAAATTATCTCATTGTCTTCCCTGATGCCCACCCCATCCTGAACACTCAGGCTCTCTGAGAGAGAAGGACAACACTTTTCAATTCTGAATCTTAGCATTTGTTAAAATACATTAACATTAAAAGTTGCTATTCTGACAGTTGTATTAAAGTGCTATATAGTGCTTGAGCGCTCTCTATATTTGGCTTCTGCTTCAATATAGAAACCATCCTTTCCCAAAGAATCAGGAGCAAACTTGAGGCCAGGGGGAGGTAAGGAAGGTATGTTACTGTAGTTTTGCGAACTAGCAAGCCACTTGAAGGAGCTTATTAGTGTTTTGATTGAAAGGACACAGTACTTGGTGTTCAAAAGATAAACATAAGGTAAAAAAAAAAAATTAAAGGAACTTGGCATAACAGCAAATTAATCATTACATTTTCCTCAATGCTCAACAGCTACTTGTGCCCATAGAAATCATACGGTGTATGTAAAATCTCCAGAGGCACAAAGGTTGTTTCAAAAAGGCATTTCATGGGTGACATGAATGCCATGTTTGATTACTGCAATTATGAGGAAGCAGGGAGCCAGGGGAAAAGGAGACGAAAGTTACACACAGAGCAGGGATGGGGCCACCTGCCCCATGTGGATGGTCCCAGTGTGGTGCCAGCACCACCTAGTGCAGCTCAGCCAACAGCCATTAGACTGGCACCAGGATGTGAAGGTGCAGCCTTTGTGGTGAAGTCCAAGGGTCACATCTCTCCTCTCCTGGAGTGCTCTCTGTTGTTTTGCTGGAGGCAGGTCCCAAAGCTCATATGGGTCTATTAATCATCGTCAAAGCCCTCTGCTGGACCCATTCCAGGAGCTCTGTCTCTCCGGTACTGAGAAGCACAGAACTGGACATGACACTTCAGATTTGGTTCACCAGGGCTGACTAGAAGGGCAGGATCACCTCTCTCACCCTGCTGGCAATGCTCTTCCTAATGCACCCCAGGACACCATTGGCCTTCTTGCCCACAAGGGCACTGCTGGCTCACAGACAGCTTGTCCACCAGGACACCCAGGTCCTTCTCCACAGAGCTGCTTTCCAGCTGGTCAGCCCCCAGACCGTACTGGTGCCTGGGGTTATTCTTTTCTAGGTGCAGGACCCTGCACTTGTCTTGGTTGAGTTTCAGACAGTTCTTCTCTGTCCATCTCTCCAGCCTGTTGAGGTCCTTCTGAAGGGCTGCACAGCCCTTTGGGGTACTGGCCACTCCTCCCAGCAAGCTTGCTGAGACATCTACCCTTTCACCCAAGTAATTGATGAACAAATTAAACAAGTTAAACGTTACTGGGCCCAGTATTGAACCTTGGGAGAAGTCACTAGTGCCAGGCCTTCAACTAGACCCTGTTCCACTGGTCATGACCCCCTGGGAAGTGGCATTCAGCCATTTCTGAACTCACCTCCCCTTCCACTTGCCAAGTTCACACTTCCTGAGTTTGCCTATGAGGATATCATGGGAGACAGTGCCAAAAGCCTTGCTGAAATCAAGGTAGACAATACCACTGCTTTCCCCTTATCCATTCAGGTGATTCTTTCATCACAGAAGGCAATCAGGTTGGTCAGGCATGATTTACCTTTAGTGAATCCATGGTGACTACTCCTGATCACCTTTTTGTCATCTCTGTGGATAGAGATGGCCTCCAGAATCCCAGAATCAACTAGGTTGGGAAAGACCTCTGGATTATCAAGTCCACCTGTGTCCCGGCTGGTGTGGGGTGGTAAAGTGCCAGGACCTTCCAGAAGCATCTCCAGGGGAGTCGCTCTTGGTATGGTGCTGCAGCTCACAGACTCATGCACTCACCGGATAGCTGCGAGGGTGAAAGACAAGAAGGGTCTTCGTATGGGATTCCGCAGGGGGGTTTATTGAGGGAGGGTCCAGGAACGAGGAACAGGGAGGGTGGTAACGACGAAAAAACCCAGGGATGAAAACGAAGAACAAAGAGGTGTCTGAGGTTTTGTATGGAGCAAATAGGGGGCAGGACATAGGTGGGGTTATGGTCTGAGGACCAATGGGGAAAACCTGGGGGAGTGACAAAGGAGCAGGGTCTAATGGGAAAACAGAAAAGGGAGAATTCTCTGGAATTGGGGACCTCATAGAGGGTCAGGAGGGTGGGGATACTAACAACCAACCGAAGTAGCAAAACTGGGGTACATTTGAATAACTGGAAGAAGGAATCCTGGGGGAAGGCTTGCTCACCCTAACCTAAGGAGCAAATACAAAATCAGGGGTCTTCCCATCAATGAACCCTGCTGGTCCTTGGTGGTGCAGGCGTCTCCACACACCTGTAAGCAAACACCACTGTGTCAACTAGACCGCTAGGAGTGCCACATCCAGTCTTTTCCTTAAACACCTCCAGGGACGGTGACTCAACCATCTCCCTGTGCAACCTGTTCCAGTATTTAACCACCCTTTCCATGAAGAATTTCTTCTCAGTGTTCAACCTAAACCTCCTCTGGCACAGCTTAAGGCTATGTCCTCTTGTTCTGTTGCTGGCTGCCTGGGAGGAGACACCAACTCCCACCAGGCACTAATAAGGTGCTCCATCACCTTTCCAGGGACTGAGGTGAGGCTGACTGACCACTAGTGCCCTGGGTCCTCCTCCTTGCCCTTTTTGAAGACAAGGGTGACATTTGCCATCTTCCAGTCCTCAGACACCTCTCCTGATCTCCAGATGATTTTGAGTGGCCTTGCTATGGTGTCCACCAGCTCTCTCAGCACTTGTACATGGCCATGGGCTCATTGGGGCTCTTGGACTTGTAGATGTCAAGTGTTCTGTAGCCCAATCTGCCTTGCTGAAGGGAAGTCTTCCTTCCAAAACTCCTTTACCCTGGTCTCCTGGGTCAGGTATTCCCGAGGTCTGGTCTTGTGAGTGAAGACCAGTGTAACGAGGGTATTCAATAAATGCCTTCTTTGCATCCTCTGTTGCCAGGGTCCCCCTTCCACATAGTAACAGGCCCACATTATCCTTAGTTTTCCTTTTGTTAATGATGTATTTGAAAAAGCCTTTCTTGTTGTCCTTGACATCTTTCACCAGTTTTAATTCCAGATGGGCCTTGGCCTTCTTTGTCTCATTTCTATTTACTCTGACAACCTCTCTGAATTCATTCCAAGTGTCCTGACTCTACTTCCATCTCCTGTGTATTTCTTGCTTACGCTTCACTAATGACAGGAGTTCTTTATTCATCCTTGCAGGTCTCTTGCTCCCTTTGCTCAATTTCTTGCTCATCCGGATGCATCTTTTTTGAGCCTGGAGGAAGTGATCCAGGAATATCAACCAGCTCTCTTAGGCCCCTCTTCCCTTCAGGACCTGTTTCCACAGGATTCTTCCAAGGAGACCCCTGGAGAAGCTAAAGTGATCTCTCTGAAGTCCATGGTTGTCATCTTACTTGTTGCCCTGCTCCCTCCTCGCCCGATACTGAACTCCACAATATCACTGTCACTGCAACCAAGGCTGTGCCCAACATTCGCATCTCCAACGAGGCCTTCCCTGTTAGTACAGTAACAGCACACCATTCCTTGTAGGATCCTCCACTACCTATGTAGGATGTTGTCACCAATGCTTTCCAGGAACATCCTGGACTGTTTGTGCTTCATGGAGGACCAGTTGCAGCTGGATGGATTGACAAGCGATGTCATTAAAAACAAGTAATTTAAATTAATTTTAAGGTAATTATTTAATAGTCTGCAAGACTTTTGAAACTCTTTACTACTTATGAAAGATCCTATATTTCTCTTTATGCTTTTCCGTATCCTTGGTCTGCACTTGTCCAGATTCTTGGATGAGAATCGGCCTCATGGCTCTGGACTGTAGCATCCAGATAAACAACAACAGAGGCCTCAAAATCTCTTGTGAGGAAAAATCCCATCTGTTATCAGATCTGAAAATCATAAGCATTTTCAAAATCATGAGTATTAAAACCCTTGTAAGTAATCACCTTGAAACATAGATGGTATTTCCGTTTTTTAGTTCAGCTACCATTTTCCTCATTGCAAAATGAATGTAATTTTAACTTACACTATTTTACTTGATTTTAAGAATCCAACATCCATTAGAAATCACATTATAAAGTATGTTTTGCCAGAAACATCTCTAATATTACAGTGAATAATCCTGTTACATCCTTCTGTGATTTATAGTGCTTTTTTCCCCCTTGTCTTTAAATATTTTCCAGTGAAAGATGGAAAATGAAGTAAGAAGCTCCACAAAATTTATGCACCTGGATAAAGAAGACCCCTTTCACATTTTATGGTTTGACTTCTTTATATATTTTTTTTATTTCTGAAATTGTTTTCAATTTGACTCAAGTTCCTTGAAAAGCACAAAAATAGCACTACAAAAAAAATAGTTTTCTGAATACAAAATACAAGATCAAAATGATCCCCTGAATTGAGAGGGGAAGAAAGACTGTAGGAACAATGGATTATAGGTGTCAGTTCTGTGATCTTCTTTCTAATTCTAGTTGACTCACTGAATAGTTTTAGTCAAGTTAAACAATCCTCTTTCATTCCCTGATTCAGGATCTGTGAAGGCACTAGTCTTTTCCTGCTTCGCAGGGCTTTTGAAAGAGACACATGGACAGACTATCACAGAAATACAAAGCCAAATTAGTAAAAGTATAATATAAGGCATTTAGTATTTTACTATTAGGGAAAACACCACTGCATAGTATTTGAACTGGGACTGCATTGTAGGCAATTTCACTTTTATGTCTGTCACTGGAAACTGCAGAGGACAGCATATGAACATAGTATTAAAAATGAGAGGGAGATCTACCTCTTCATTCAGTATGAAAAAAGGTGTAATAGAAGAAACAACAGTGAAGGGAAATTTTCTAATTAAAATATTTCATGTATTCAGCATTTCTTGTTGTAAATACCTAAAGACAGGGAATTATTAAGCAAACATTCATTGCAACTGCATAAGCCTTCTCCACTTTAAGACCAGCATTTTAAGTGAGGATACAATCTGCATACTCTGACAATTAACTTTAGTTCTTTATCTTAGCCAAACACAAATGTTTAAATCACTGGTAGTCTGAAAAATATGTACTTTCCTTGATAAGTCAGCAAAAGCTAAAAGCCTTTATTGGGTTTAAAGTAGAGTTCACCAGCTTTTTCACTGAGGCTCAGCTTAGTAAAAATCAGTCTTGGAAGACATACCTCTTTGGCTTTGCAGACACGTACACAGACTGCTTCTCCCAGTCCCCAGCACAGGCCTCCCCCTCTCTGGTCAAGTAAATGGAGAAATGATATTATTCTATTTTTAGCTTCCTTTAATGAGATTTATTGGACAGACAGGAGTTCAACATCCCACAGCACTGAAGCTGCAGCTCTGCTGGTGCTCTGCTGGTCCCCCCTCAAGGCCTATAGATGGCACATTGAAAGCTGCTGAATTATCCCAGGGAGAAGGTGGGTGGTGTGTCAGAGTGGTATCTCCAGTGGGATACTTTAACGTTTCTATGATAGCTGTGCATTTAGGTGACAGCTAAAAGACTTAGTGAGCTCCTGTATTTTGTTAAGTTCACCACTTGTAGCTGTCTCCTGTACTCAAAAGCTTGTTCCACACCTCCCTTGATGCTGAAGCTTTGTCATTACATGGTGCTAAATACAATGAATCTCTGGAAAAATCTGTGCTAAGGATCCTTCAGAGCCTGCTGGCTTTTGCCAGCTGAGAGCTCTCCATTGGGGAGTGACCACACACTCCCCAGGAGAGCTGGAGACCTGGAGTGGCAGTGCCAGCAGCAAGATCTCCTCCTAATTAATTGTAGCTATACTGCAATCTGTTAAGGAGCTGTGTGATGGCAACTGAACAATGATAACTGGCACACGCTGATGCCAGATCATAAAAAGCTAAATTATGTGTTTGGTCGGTCTAGTATTGGGGGGAGAAAGGGAAAATACCATATGTTGTTTTTAATCTTTTTAGAGCTGTTTAATGTTCCTCTTAGGAGTACTTTCCTTTGCAGAATTTCTTTGTAATAAATTATTTCCCTTTCAGTCTGAATGCACACTATGCACTACCATATTAGATACTGTTTCCTTTTTTGAAATATTGTTGTTTAGCAAGTTTCAGGACTCAGAAAAAAAAAGTCAAGGAAATTATATAGTACATGGTACCTAGGAGACTTACAGAAGGAACTCAGTCTTTAAAAAAAAAGTTTAAGAAAGAGAGCTGAATTAAAGCCTTGAGAAGAGGTGTTCTAAATCTGCCTAAGAAACGACCATGAAGAAAGGCTGTTTGCCTGCTAAAAATTGTCTCTAGAAGAGATTCAGTGCTGAGATTTTGAAGTGCGGGTGCACAAGAGGAACCTGAATGATTACATGGGCAAAGATACAGATATTGGGGTTCCTCGTGAGTTACCTCTACATACTATTAAAAGGAAAAATTGGCCATTATGAACAAATATGATGGACAGTAGATAGTAATAATAAGATCTTGCTTATTTTTAGGTTTATTAGATTAGGGTATCATGGTGGGAACACCACCCCAGGAAGATGCACAGATGGTAATTATTATGTATCCTTTTTATCTGGACTTAAGAATCAGTTCCTGCTTATTTCTCAAGTTAATGCACATGAAAGAGAGAAGACAAGACCAAAATCTTGCAGATATTAAAGTGGAAAAAAAATGCTGAGCAGCCACCTTTTTTGCAAACCATGCACTCTAGAAAAGCAATAAAATGACCAGCATGGGCATATATCACTGCTGTAAAGGTTTCCTTCTTAGCAAGGGCAAGTTTATCCATAAATTGCAGTGAGAATATTGCTGCTGAATCAGAACCACAAAAAGAAAGAAAACACATATGAAAGAAGCGAATAAATTGTTTGAATATTAACATTTGATTTCTCAGGAAGAAGCTCCTGACCTGCACGGCCCCACTTAGTTCTCCAGCTTTCAGGCACCAGGAGAGGTCTTTTCATTTTTATTGCTGAGATCCTTTAGTGAGCAGGGCACTGAGGGTG
This sequence comes from Orthonyx spaldingii, assembly GCA_013397795.1. Classification (NCBI taxonomy): domain Eukaryota; kingdom Metazoa; phylum Chordata; class Aves; order Passeriformes; family Orthonychidae; genus Orthonyx; species Orthonyx spaldingii. Next base: position 235,685 of record VZTJ01005627.1, on the reverse strand, counting down.
CTGCATGGCCTCCAAAGCAAAGGGGGTCAGGCCTTCATGGGTACCGCTGTGGAGATTTCCGAGCACCTTCAGTGTGCCCTCCTGTTCAGCTGCCAGGGCAAGAGGGGACACTGCCTGTGCTACCATTCGTCTCTGCAGCCTCCTTTCTACCAGACCACTGGTTGGAAAGTCTCTGTCAAAACTCTCTTGAAGTTCTATTTGGAGTTTTCTTTTCACAAGATAGCACTTGCTTTGGATGGAAAATTTATATTTTTTTCTCTTCTCATTACAGACTAAATGGCAAAAGCCAAAACATTTTGGCCAGATGTGTGCAAAAAATTCATTTGTTGCCAATGGTTTGTGGGAGTCACTCCTTGGCTGTCTCATGCCTTTGCTGTCCTCACCAAGCCGCCAGATGACAGTATCTCCTGAAATGCACCGTGGCAAGGGTTCTGCTCTGGCATCTTTGCAAAGAAGAGAGAGCGCATGGGGGAAGAACCTGGCTCCAGGAGCAAACAGTGGAGAGCCCCTCAGCAGCAACACATTTGAGCCATATGAGCAAATGTCAAAGTTTCAGGTCTCCAGATTTTTGTTTAAACAGATAAAAAGAGTACTTTGAACAAAGCAGCTTTCCAAGCAGCTCTGATTAAAACTTTTTTTACCTTTGTTTGGAGGAGGACAGTGAAAGAATCATTTTATCTTCATCAGCTCATAGCAATGCTCTTACTCAGATGCCCTAAAGCTCATTCTCTCCTATCTCCTATGTTTGTCTTTGCTATAGATTTCCAAATGAAGCGGCAAGGCAGCAGATTTGATTTTTCACATGCTGAGATGAAGATTATTCATTATCTATTCCCTAGCAACTGCCTATATAAATGACTACCAGGTGAGCAGTAAAACTGGGCTCAAGAACTAAAAGCAAATTGACAATGTAAATAAATATGTTTTGGACCTGAAATGGCTTAAGAGAAGCAAGAGGATAGTTAAATCCAAATGGAAATAATTGTTTTTTCCTTTCATGAAATGCACATATGCAGAGGAAAGCACTAAGTCCAACCATCATTTCCTAGCAGCATTCACCAATTTTCACAATTTTATCTGCAAAATTAATCAAGTTTAGTTATTTCACAAAAGCAGAAATACTGCATATTTTGACTCATGTTAATTTGCTTATAGTTTCTCCATATGTGTTTGTGCTCCCAGTTTCCACGTTTGCTTCTCAGCTCACCCTTCTTGGCCGTGGTGCTGTGGCATCACCAATGCCAACCTCACAAGCACATCCATACATCTGGCTCAGAGCTCTTTGAGGAAATTGCCTTTTCTCCTCCTTATGTCGTGCCTGAAGGGCTTCCTGGCCTGCAGAGGTCTGGAGATCACAACCATGGGTTTGTAAGATTTTGTAATGCATAAGGACACAAAGACTGTATCCTCTAAATTTCCCTGCTTTATTGCAGATCTTAGAATCACAGAATCATTAAGGCTGGAAAAAGCATCCAAGGTCAAGTCCCACCTTTTATTGAACACCACAATGTCAACCATATCTCAAAGTGCCGTGTCTACTTGTTTTTTGAACACTTCCAGGGATAGTGACTTCACCACCTCCCTGGGCAGTCTGTTCCAAATTTGCACCATATTACCACAAAAATCAGCATTAGCAAATAGGCCTATGCTTAATAAAGGGAATATGTGCCTCCCAAGTTATTAAAAATTTCTCTCAGCGATCACTAGTATGTCAGAAATCAGTAAGACTAGCAATCAATAGTATAGCATCAATATAATAGCAACAATCAACTAGAGCAACCATCAGTATTTTAGCAGTAGCCAAGTAGGTATGTGCTGTTACAAGTTACTATACAGTCTTCATTAGTAAAACAACTTATCAACAATGTAACAGCAGATATACTTATTGTAGATTACTTATGTGAACATATAATACCAGTATTAAGCAAATTAGAAGGGGACAAACCATCCAAAATTGGGTGGACAAATCACATGAACCCCAGAAGGGGGCCCAAAGAGGACCAACAATGTAACAGAGAGTGACTCTTACTTCAGAGATGGAAATCGGGGTCGCCAGGCACCCCAGTGACAGTCCAAGGTTTTGTAGAAAGTTCACGTGGGGAATTCAACCTGTTTAGGGAATGAAAAATATGTGTAGCACAGGAAGTTGTCAGAGAGAAAACAGCTCAATTTTGGATAAAAACTACAAGCAAGATATAGTCATTTATATATCACAGAGACGTAAGAGTACTTAGGGTACCACCACTCTGAGCAGCCAGTAGATGTTAATTGATGGTTTTCACCCAGGGCAGACAACAATGTTTTCTGTTCTTTTAAACCAATTTTTTTTTTCCAAACTGTTATCATCTTCTTGCTGATAGAACAGCCTATGGCACCTACTAATTCATACTTTCTCAGGAAGTTTTCCCATTTTTCCAGACTATTTTTCACCTTTTCAGATAATAAATTGCTGTTACAATTTCTTGTTTTTGGAGTTATTGATGGTATCTCTGGAGGTTTCCAATTTCTAGGTGCTCAGCTGTACTTCAAAGATGCCAGATGAGCACTTCTCGAGGGTACTTCTGGTTCACAGGCCTGGTTCCCAGGTTCAAAGTTCCCAGGCTGGCAGGCATTTCCTCTGAGAATATTTTTCCAGTAGATCTTTTCTTCTGTTAAGTAATTTCCCCCTTCTAATCAGGCCACCTTTATGGTTATTCCCATCTCCTCAGGAACCAGCATCACTCTTTGGTGGCCACCATATTAAGGCTGCAAGTTGCTGGCTTGTCTGTGAAAGGAAAAATAGTTATTGTGACAATTGGCTTGTCTGCAAGTGTGAATGAATGTTATTTCAATTTTGGTTTGATGTAAGCAAAAAAAAAATTAAGCAAGAGCTATCTTGGAGTAGAGAAAAATGCTGTGAAGATTTCTGGGAAGGTCTAAATGCAAAATGCTGTCTGTGCACAAGTTATAAAAACAGGTGAGCTGAGATTTGTTTTTTGGTTGGAGCTTTTACCTCTATCAGAATATAAGTTGTGAAAAATTTTTGCTTTATGTTCTCGCCAAAGAACTGCATAGGAAGAAAATGACAAAAAATGGTTTTTTGCCCACATTTTCCAATTATCCCTTTTCAAAGAAGCTGGGTATTTTTCTTTAACATGACTTTTTGTGGGTAAAAAAAAAAAAGGCACCTAAAAATAGAAGCCCCAGGCTAAACTCTTTTGCATTATATGAAAATGGAGAGTAAGACTCCCAGCTCAGGCCTGTTTCGGTTCTCTAAAGGGAAGGAGGTAGGACTGTGTTGGTCTTCACTTTTTCGTTGCAGAAGATCCAGACACAAGTAGATATGGTACAAATTTTGAAGGTATATTGATCTCATTTCTTCCCAAAAGTGACCAAAAGGTGGGATTTGGAAACTTAAGTTAAAAAAAAAATCATTATCTTAAAAAGTACCACATTTCATTTCCACTAAGCAGATTGTTAGATGACAAATGAGAAATATTTGATGACAAATCAACAACATGGAGGTAGGAAGGCCAAGGCTGTGCAATGGTCAGCTAAATCTCTCTCATGCTGTGTCAAACATCTGAGAAAAAATACTGCAGCAAAAAGAAATAGTAAATCTACTTCTGTTTCTCATTCAGAAAATATTCTCAGTGCTTCACTTCTGATGGTTGTCAGCTGGATAATGCTGCTGGATAATTAAATTTGCAACTTTGGAAAAAAATCGAATTTATTTAGGAACAGTAGGGTTCCTTTTCAGAAAGCAAACAAACCAGCACTTATAAGAAGCAACAGGATGTGATACCACTCAGAGTTATAGTAACCTACATCAAACTGTTATCAAAAACATGCAGGTAGCATGCAGGCAGCATGCAGGCAGCTTACCTTCCTGCAGTATAATTGATATTAAACAATGCAAACAGCACCTGAATTTTAGATAAACGATAGGCAGTGATTGCAAGTGTAGAACAGCCTGACTGGAGGAATTGGCTGAATATACTGTGAACCCAAATGTCATACTTCTCTTACTCATCAAGCATTGTAACCCTTTGGGGGTACAGAAATGTCAAATTCCAATCTGTAAAAATATAAGGTGCATGAGCCACATCCCATTTCAGTGTTGGGAATCGTACTAATGAAAATGTATCTGATTTTCAGGCATGTGAGGTTAAAAAACAATTTCATGAAATAAGTCTGTCAAAGTATCTACGGCATAAAGAACTAGATTAGGAAACAGGTTATATAAACCATCAAGATTTTTTTCAGAGAATTTGCCTTTTTCCATGATGGTATGTCATGCTGGGAACATGGGCCACCAAGGAAATAAAATTCTAAATATATTTAAAGAGTGATGATGATGACAACGACAGTGCTGTGCTGATAAAATCTCAGAGGTAAGCACAGGAAAAGATGCTTTCTGGTCACAGCATAGAGGAATCCAAACAACTGAGACCCAAGCCAAACCTAAATGAAATATTTATCACAGCACATAGATAAGTTTTTAAGTGCATTGTGTACAAAGCACTTCCAAAAAGTCAAGGATGAGCACAAGGCAACTGAACTGAGCATGGAACTCTAAGCAATGCTGGCATTATTAAGAATCTTCTGTAGCTCTGAAATACAAACTTGTATAGGGAACTGAGATATGGAACAGTTCCATTATTTTCTGGTTCATTTATTATTGTGTATTTTTCATTAAGTGAATGTGAAGCATGAGTGGCAGAAGCCAATGGCCAATTTAACTGTAAAAGGGTGAACCCTGGGACCTTCTGTCCCTCTGATTGCCACCATCCCACTTGGTGCCTGACAGGTCCCATGGTGGTGGCTGAAGGGCTGCTCCTACTTAGAGCACTCCTGAGACAAAACTCAGCCCAGTGTAGCCTCCCCTGGGGTGGCTACATGGAAGTGCCTGCTGGCTCCATACCAGGAAGAATGCCAGAAGCCTTACAGAGGTGGCTTTGGTCCTCTAGGTAATATGCAGGTGAGGGCATCATGCACTTTTCCATCCATGCCTGCCTTCAGTGTCACAGTGAGCCACATTGTCACATCAGCAAGTCTGACAGGCTGTTTCATAGCTGGGTCTCTACAGCATCCCTGCTACCTTTGCACTTGATGCCGGAGGGCAGAAGGACTGCCAGAGGAAGAATAAATATTTAGGGACCCATGGATGGGACAGATATAGGGTGCAGCAGGACAGAGAATGAAGCAGAATATGAAAAAGAAAAATTAGGGAAAGTTACAGTTTATTGTTGATTTATACTTTGTCAGTAAAGCTACTTTGAGGGGTATGCTCTGCATACCCTTAAGAAAACACATACAGAATAAAACAGTATTTATAGGCAGTGGCTTGCTCTAACTTTTTCATGGAAAGTAGAGTGGCACGTGAGACAGAAAAATGAGGGAGTTTTTCCCAAGGGTGCTCTACGCAGAATATAAAAGCTGTAGATTCCAAAGAGGGAGAAAAACCACTGAAAATAGAAGTCAGTATTAACACAGGACCTGAAAGATGTACTTCCACACTGTACTGCAGTAGATGTTTTTAATCGTCACAGAAAAAATATATATATGAGCCCCCATGCAGCAAAGTCAGCTTGTGGGGCTGGTGTTTTCTAAGATAGAAGATTTGGAAAAACAAAACAAAACACACAAGCAAAAAACCAAAAAAACCCCAAAAAAAACCCCAAAAAACCACCCCCAAAACAGCAATAAAAAAAATCCACCCAAAACCTAAAACAACTGACAGTTTTGGAACAGCAGAAATTTAGCAAATAGTTTCAAAGGAGCTTCAGAAGGTGCCATTATGAGTGATACATATAAGGCCAGGATATGCTGATAGCATGTGAGATAAATTTACCTTTATTCTTCCCGATTAGAGACAGATATCTGAAGTGGATCTTTGCCATCCCAGTAGCTGGTGTGCTATGGAGCCTTTCTTCTGCCAAAAAGGTCCCATTTTAGAGGAAATGGAAACACTTGTGCCTCTGGCTGGCCAGGGAGATAATCAGCAGGTCATGACCCAGGGATACCCAGCTATCAGTCCCTGCTCTGGTCAGCAGTAAATGTTTTATACAAATTGGAAGCGTGTTGCCATGTGATACTGACATGAACTTCCTTTAGATTATTCTACATGCACTCTGTTCTGGAGGAAACGATAGGAGGCATTTCAAATGTGCGTCTCAAGTACAAATGGAATTCTTAACAGATGGTAAGTGTATTTTTTTTTTTCTATTCTTTGTACTTCCTCCATCATTTTGCCCAAGCATACTCAACTCAGATTGGGAAATTCCACTAATTCTAATTAACCCAAATTTTCAGAGAACAAGGTATTTCATAAATATTATGAAGAGATTTCATGTAAAGAGGAAAGAAGGCTAGATAAAATAATTAAAAGCAGACCAGAAATCCAGAGAATTTAAGAGTTGTATCTTCATCCAGGTTTGTTCTCTAACATTCTTTCAGTGGATCCTTCTTTCTGTGGTTCACAGAATAATGACCAACTACCTGAACGACATCTGGGATTTAGATAATCCACTCAGGGTCTCCACAGGTTGTTGAACACTGTACACCAGAAATGTGCTGCTCTGCTCCATTCCCAGGCCTCTAGCCACCTGGGAAGTCAGGCATTTCCCAACTGAGTTCATTTGATTTGTACTCCCACAGAATATTGTTTTCTGAATCTAGAGGAAAGCATGATAAATCCCTGTACAACTGCTGCACAATGAAAACGTTTGATTTTAAGACAGGTATCACTTTTAATGTGTTGCTCCTCTAACAGGCCTACAGAGAAGCAGTCAATAGTGTCATTTTCTTTTCTTCTTTTGTTACTAAATTTCTCCTATGTTTCCAGTCTCCAAGAACTAATGAAAGGACATACAAGAATGTCTAATAACACGCTAACAAATTAGTTTTTCTGGTGTTTTTCAACGTCTTGTGTGATAAATATGAACCACAAGGTCTCACTTGAGTAATTTACCAGAAATAGGGTACAGCAAGAATTCCCAGGCTGCTGGGATCAGACTGCCCACCATGAGAGTCCACTGAGAAGCACAGCATGGTTCCCTTAGCCCATCATGGTCATTGCACAATTATCTTCTGTTTGCCATATGCCCCTGTGAAAGGAGAGTTAGACAGAAACCTTTGTGCTGTAATTCTCATTGGATTTTGGTGGTTTATATAAAGCAAAATAAGATTCAGTGATATGTTGACCCTTTAGGAAAAACAACGTATGACGTGGTTATATTTTTCAGCTGGCAGCTCAAAGTCTGACTATAGCGGGGAGAAATGATGATCCGTAGTGGGACTGGACATTTAGGGTCTGGTGTAGTACTGTGCCTATATACTGCCTGAATTTTGTTTCAGATTTGCAGGTGTAAGAAAACTGGTGCCTATTTGGCTGCCTTGCAGAGGACTGTTCAGGGTTGGGTGGCAAGGCTGAAAGGTACCTTTCATTCCCCTGTAAGTGTAATTTTGTGAGAGAAGCCACATGCATTTCCAGCTCCTAATGTACCCAAAACCCAGAAGAAGGCTGAAATGATGCTGGGGAACTTGGCTAAAATTATTTTTTATTGAAGTACCTGCAATATTAGGAACTTCCACAACTAACTTAAGAAATCTGAAAGGTTTTGTTGTAATACTGCAGGCTTGCATAGAACTTAAGAAGGAAAATGCACCTGGTCTCCTGCTGCCATAGCCCTACAGCTATGGATCTGTTCTGGATCCTGAGCTGCTTCTGCTGATTGTGGCCATGAGATTGTGAGCCAGTAGCTGCCCTGCTGCTGTCCTCTGTCCTCCATTTTACCACTTGATTGCAACTTAAAATAATGCCTTAAAAAATTACCCTAAAAATAAACCTTAAAATATCCTTACATAAAAACCTTATAATAATAACCTTAAAATAACCTTAAAGTACATTTTACCCTTAAAATAAACCTTCCTTCCCTTTTATCATACCTTTCTTTTACAAAACTTTTAAAGAAATGATGATGCTTTTACTTTTGCCATTAGGGAAACCTGATGTTTTTGTTCCTTTCCATAACTAAAGTTGTTTTGAAACCTCTCTCACTTCTCTTGGAGCTTTCTCTTACCATTAATACAATGTGTATCTTTCCATCCTAACTGCCATTTTAGTCTGAAAAGTGACTGAGAAATTGATTTTATCTGTAATGTGCTCCCTGTAAGAGTTGAGTTGAACTTTATTTTAGTGATAAAAACAAGCTCCTCCTGCTAGAGCTGCCAAATTAACGTGGCTAAGAAAAAAACAAAGTAGTCTATTTGTTCATTGGTATCTTGAAAAGAAACCTATTTATGTAAAATCTTTCCATTTTGTGCAGGCCTATGTAATTACAGAGCCTGTTCATATAAATAAGAAACAACACAGGTCCTAGTTTTCAGTTGTCTACAGCTCTGAAAGCTATCAACAGCTCTGAATGGACAAAATTTTGTCATCTTGGTGCTTATGAGCTTACAGAAGAAAACCATTTTTCAGATAACAGATTGAATCTGGAATCAATTTAATGACTGGAGGCAGGAAAGATCAAGCTGCTTATTTGTGTGCTGGGCAGGGTCAGTTCCAAAGTATTGAAATTTCCAGTGTCATTTTGTTAATAGTTTTCCATGAAGACACCAACATTTTTTAAAATCTTGGAAGTTAAATTCCACAGCTGTATATTAACTTAGGTCAGGCCTTCACTTTTCCAATATGATGCAGAAAAAGAACCCTGAAGCCTCATGTGGCATTACTGAAGGCAGGGGTGCTGCAGGGTGGTGGAGTCATAGCACTCTTGTGTGCACCACGTGTCTCTCACCCACCGCCCTCTGGAAAGGATCCCCCTGCTGCCTTGTCAGGTAATGACAAACCTCATTGAAATGAAAATGCAAAGGGATAAAATTGGGTACTCTTCCCCTTATACAACTGACTCTCTAAGTGGGTTTTAGAAGTTTTCTTGATAGTGTTATCTTGACTCATTTTGGCTTTTTTAATGTAAGGTACTTGTCACATTATCCTGCAGTGAATACCATAAATTATTCTGTTTTAATTTGCTAAATATAATGTAAAGTCTGTTTTAGCTGTATGTTTTAGTTTTGGAATCCCTTTTAACAACTGAGTAATAGACAGTACTATATGTTTTCATTTCATAGAATCATTCACTCCTGATTCAAGTCATTAAGATTTATGGCTAGTGTGTCTGTTGATGCTACCATTTTCTTGCTTTAATGTCTCTTTGCAGCAAGAATCCAATTTTTAGACTTAATTTCCCTTCTCAGTTTTTGCACAAAGGGTGATGTTCCACATTGTGTTTCAAGTGATGTGACAGAAGACTGATATATAGGAAAAAGTTCTCAGAAGGAACTCAAAAGATCACTCATCCCTATTTTGAGGAAGTATCAGTCGCATTTCTGACATGATTCACAGATATTTGCAAAAATATCTGTTTTGAAAGTGTCTAGTAGTGGAGCTCCCAGGGCTCTTTTGGTAATAAAGCCAGTGCTTCACTATATTTCAGAGTTTCTTATTAGGGTTTTATTCTTACAGCCAGTCTGAATTTCCTTTCTACAATCAAGCCCACTTATTCTTGCCTTGTCTACTCTATCATCCAGAGAAAATGCTTTTTCCTCTTTCTCTGAAGCATCTTTTTTTCAACATGCTTGAATACCGTCTTGTTCCCTCAGACTCTTTCTCTGTACACTGAACCTCTTACCTTCTGACTTTCTCAGAAATCAGATTTTCTGGTTCCCTGATCATTCTTACCACTTCCCTCTGCAATCTGTGTCCTTGCTTACTGGCTTTCCTGAAGCAGAGTTCTCTGAGCTATATTTGTAATAGAGCTGAGCTAGCACGGTATGGTTTTAAATTGTTTTAGAGAGACAGCAGTACGAGAAGGAACCCTAGTTGTATCTCCTTTTTTTTTTTTAAAAAAAAAAAAAAAAAGGAAGGAATAGGAGGATGTGTTTGTGGTACAAGCCAAGCTAACAAGGAACCAAACAAATGGTTGTTTTCCAGTTAATTCAATATTCACCCACCCGCCCCCAAAAATATCCCATCTATAATGCAAATGCAGCAAATAAAATATAGATAATATTTCTAGGTTATGAGACAAGTAGTATAAACTTAGCTGAAAAAAAATCTACAATAAGGAGTTTTAGTGACATCAGGGAAATAAAGTGTGTAAGCTATTTCAGAAAAAAAAGAAGTCCTCTAAGAGGTGAATGAAGCTGTGCTGCATTGGAGGGGCATGGGGCTCTTCTTCAGTGAGAGAGGGAAATTGCATTTCTGTTGTTAAGTATTAATGAAATTGACCTATTTATGGCAAGACAGTTGCTATATAGTTAAGTTGCCAAAATGACCAAAATTTAAAAGAAAGGCCTAGGTCATTCTAAGTGACAGCCAATTAGCAGGAGAAAAGTTCAAAGAATGTGTTGATTCATACAGGATATATATAGAGATAGACAGCTAGATACAATATATATGTATATATACACATCTACAACCATGAAGATAATCAGGGGGCTAGAGCACCTCTCTTATGAAGACAGGCTGAGAGAACTGGTGTTGTTTAGAACAGAGAAGAGAAGGTACCAGGGAGACCTTATAGCAGCCTTTCAGTTCCTAAAGGGGTCACACAAGGTAACTGGAGCGGGACTTTTATGAGGGCATTTAGTGATAGGACAAGGGAGAATGGCTTCAAACTTTAAAAGGGTAGGTGTGGATTAGATATTGGGAGGAGATTCTTTGCTGTGGGGTTGGTGAGGCACTGGCACAGGTTGTCTGGGGGGAGTTGTGGGTGCTCCATCCCTGGGGCTGTTCAGGGCTGAGCTATAAAAGATTTTGGGCAACCTGATCTACTGGGAGGTGCCCCTGTCCATGGCAGGCAGGTTGGTATTTCATGATCTTTAAGAACACTTCCAAACCAAAGCATTCTATGATTCTTTGATTCTGTGTCATGCCTACTGTCATTTGTACAGAAGGAAAATACGAGTTTTATGTATAAATAAAATTTATACAGGTTGGGGATTTTTTTTTTAGATACGTTTAGATTCAAAAGTGCTTGATTTCATCAAGATGAAATGTGTATCATCAGGGCCAGGGTGGCTCATTTAGCCTGGACAGCACGCGGAATTGCCACTGTTGGGATTTCTTGTGAGACTCTGTCTGCCAGAGGTCAATGGGAAGCCAGATTGGGGTGCCAGACTCCCTGCTGCTCTTCCTGGCTCCACCCTGGAGACCCTCATGCAATATCTCTTGCCTGTTTTTTCTTATATAAAATAAGAAGAAGATACTTTGAGTCTGTGTTATGCCTTGGATTGTGCGGATGACAAACCCCTTCTCCAAAACGGTATTTCTTGTTCCAAAACTATTTCTTAAAGGATCTGCCAGGCACACCGTTGGGGTTGCATGCCTTTCCAACATGAAAATTACATATGCTTTATGTCCAAAGCTACAGTAAAAGTCTGCCTTAAGTAATTCATTCCATACCCTGCCCCCCAAACATTAAAATGTCTCATGAATGGACAGTAAAGCCCTCAAAAGTTGCAGTTCAATCTGTGGCCCTGCAGGGATTCCTCTCCTTCATCACCATTCAGGTTACTAAGGCTCAGGAGGATTTCTTGTATTTGTTTCCTCTCCTCATTGACTTAGCATTCCCTTTGATTTATCCTACTGGACTCCAGTTATCCTAAAAGGCTCTTTGGCCTTTGGTATCTCAAGAGAAATTCAGGCAATTAGTTGCTGTCTCACTGAGCTAAGTGCTGATGCAAACCAGGTGCCATCCATGAAGAAAGCAAGAACTGTGGTAAAACGAAAAAAGCTGAAGCCTAAAACTGAGATAAAATGAATGAGAAAAGGCAGGACAGGACAAGGCTGTCTTTACTCCCCCATTTGTGTTTTACTCCTCCACATGTTGCTTATGCAACATCTAACATTCCTTGCTGCCAGCAACAGACTAACACGTCATGCATAACTCACTGTCCAGCATCACATCTGTAACTTGTGTCACATGGCATTATGGAAAAAGTAGGTGAAGCAAAAGGGAGTGTTACTGCAGTCTAATATCAAAACAATATATCTTTGAAACCTAGTGCAGCAGTGTAGATATGTTTCAAGAAGTCACAAAAGATGAGAGAAATTGTTTTCCAGTGTTAATCAAATACATGAAACACTGATTTTGCCATCCTTAATCTAGGGTAAAATAGAGTCAGATTTGAATATTTCTTTCAAAAATCCATTGCCAGGAAAATGGGATCAAATCCAACCCAGGACTTTGCTGAGGATATGAATGGCAGAATTTCTACTGGCTTGGATATTTCTAGAGTCTGGCTCCTGGTTAGGATGCAGTAAGCATGGCTAGTTTGCAACCCTGGAAGATAGAGTTGCCTTCCTTTGTCCCACTCAGAAGAAGTGCATTGAATCTCATGTGGGGTGAAGAAATAGTTCTTATTTATTTTGGAGACATTCGGACTGCATTTGTTCATGCTTCAGTGGGCAGCTAGATTAGTTTTGGGGTTTTGCCAATGATAGCTGGTCTTTTACCATTAGTGTTTCAGACCAATATATTGGATTTTCATAATTCTGGCCCTCATCCCTTTATGTGCAAAATAAGTTTTCAGATAATGTGTCTCCTCACATAAATCTACAAGATATAACGAATGAAGGTGGAGGGAAAGGCAAGCAGGAGCAGGGGACAGACTGAGAGAAGATTAGCAACAAGGGGCTCCTTGGAGAGAAGTGAGAGAAGGAAGAGAACAAAGAGTAGGGAAGTCACGGGGCTCACTGGCTGCAGCATGCTTGAAGTAAGTCTTTTGAGACTCAGTTTCCTGCTGAATCTCAGGGGTTTTTTTGGTTTAGGCATAACCTCTGAAGCAGTATTGTTATCAGATAGCAAAAGTTCAGTCCTCTTCGAAGAGTAGACACACTATTGTGGTAATGCAAGAGTTAATCATCAGTTGCATAAATCCTCAGCAACCAAAACAAATAAACAGGCCACTAGATAGGAACTATCTGTCTCTGCTGAGTCCTGAAATCATTATTTTGGCATGAAAAGTGAGAGGGGGCAGAAAATGGAATTGCCCATGCTCCAGGGTAAAAGCACACAAATCCTCACACGTTACTTCATACAAAAACTGTCTGATTAAGTTCTTTGGCTTGTTCCAAATGCTGTTCATCCACATAAAAGACACTTTTCTAAATTTCACGTCTTTGACATACGTGCACCAGAAATGCCGTTGATACTATTACGGCCCTATTGGGCAGTATTGTTATTTTACCTTCTTCCTTTAGGGAAGATGGAAAATAATTGCAAAACACTGGTCCATTTATATTTTCTAGGTCACACTGGATAAGCCCAATACAAGTTCTTTCTCTCATGTTTGTTTTTTTGTTGTTGTTGGTTTGTTTGGTTTGGTTTTTTGGGGTTTTTTTTGTTGTTGTTTTGGGGTTTTTTTTGAGGCTAGATGAGCATTTCCCCTCTTTTCTGCTGCAACAGAGAAGTTTCTGCTTTTTCCAGAAAAGCATGACAGACTTCCATGCAGACAGGGTGCTTTGGAAAGATGCTCTTCATCAAGGAGGTAGCATTTGGTAATACTCCACATCTCAAACATAGCAAATTCAGAGGATTTTGTATATTAACACGGTGTTGGCAGATTATGGGTGGAGGTAACTTCTCTAGGGGCTAAAAGGTTTCCTTCAGAGGGAGCAACGCAGCCAGGCCATTGGAAAGCCTGCGGCTCGTGCCCTACTTTTGTTGACTCCTATATATGGGAAAATTCTGGTTTTAACTATGAGAAGAGTGTTGCCTGAAACATGACAAAAGTTCATGACTGTAGCAGAGAAGACAAATTACTTTTAAAATGTGGGTCAATCAATGCATGGAAGAGTTTTCCTTTGTGAGGTTCTGAGCTGTGGTGCAGGCAGTCCTTCCGTCTGTTTTCAGAACAATGAGCACAGTTAGTCACTGAACACCCTCGCTCAGCCACTCAATTAGAGAGGAAAAGCTTTTGAAGAAGCCCTCTCTACTCTCTGCAGGAGAGCTGGGGGTCCCTCTGAGAGCTCAGTCCCAGAGACAGCCTTTGGGATCAGGCTATTCTTTCCTTAAAAAGGTGTGTACCCTAACTCCCTCACAACTAAAGATCCCTGATAAAAATTTTTATAAATTCCATGCTGCAGGTGTTATGTGTGGATAAATTGAACTAATTATTTTACCCATGGACTCTCAAAGTATTCTTAGATCATAAGGCAAAGACTCGGTTGATATTTATTAGGGGTTTTATGCCTATATTGCATTGCTATTTCAGGTGTGCTGGCATGCTCTACTCGAATTTCACTTATCCCCTTATGACTAATCTATGATGAAGACGTTGTATTTGCAAGAAACAGTTCCACAGTGAAAAAAGCCTTGCCAAGTGAGCCAGGAGGGAAAACAATACCTCAACACTTGTCTGTCATTCCCCTGCCCTCCTACAATGCAAGCGATTAAATGAATATCTATTTGTATCATTCCTATTAAAATTTTCCATCTTAAAGGACTAAGTTCTTTCCCCTACTGAGATTTCTATTTTATGGAAAGTTTGATGTCAAGGTCTAATTCTGTTTCTGCACCAGGCTCAACCTCATACCAAAAGTCACTTACTTAAAGCTGCCAGATAACTTCAGATTCAACCAGTGACTGAAGACCTCCCTTGGACTCTAATGATGTTTTTCCCCACAGAATACCACTATAAGCTCTAAAAATTTTGCTGAATAAATACAGAATTTAAAAATACATAAATAAAAGATATATCAAGTCTAGGCTCTATAATGAAGAACATAATATACATCAAGGTAAGAGGTAAGAAAAATAGATGATTAAAAGCAAGGAAGTAGTGGAGCTTCAACTCAAAAGTTAAACTGATGTGGAAATATAAGCAGGATTAGCATCAGGCTTAATCATTATTAATGCAATACTTAGTCTTCATTTTCCATCCTTGTCCAGACTTGTATTTGGTAAAATACTCTTGAGTAGTAAGGGCTGTTATCCTTGTTTTGTAGAGATATTAAGCTTTTAAGCCTTTTTTTAACAAAAGCTACTGCAATACATGAGGTTAGAAACTTTAAGCTGCCACATCAACCTCTTCACCTTGGAATTGCTCCCATTTTGCAGATGTGCTTGGAAATCTGCAATCCTTCCTGTCAGCAGCTTCTTTCACAGGAGATGGACAACTGTTGAGGTAGGTGAAGGCACCAGAATGGTGACATACACCTGAATATGTACCATAAGCCTGTGAAAGCCTTCCCTTCTGCTATTCAGCTAATTCCCAGCCTTACTTGCAGAGCCCAGCTACATCACACTGCCAGCCAGCCTTGCATCGCTCCTCCTCGTGCATCACGAGAGGACTGAATCAAACAGGACTGTAAGGTACACAGTCATTGCTTGCAGAAAATAGATGTACTCAGTGCCGCCCTATATATCATCCACAAGTGGCACACCATGAAAGAGTCACTATCAAGGCCCCAAAATATATATCCCTTGGCAGCTCTCCTCGACCAGACAAGGCTGCTTAATGGCTTCTCTCAGCACTTACACTAACTTTTCTTTGTGGGTGGCAGGAGCAATATGCCAGCTCAGCAGCTCCTTCTTGTCCCAAATTTTAGGACACCACTAACCATTATGGAGCTGTAGCTGGATATCCCAAAGCTATCTTACACTTCCATTTTCACAGCCCACAGCCCACATTGTGAAAATCTTTAAATGCTAAGCAACATTAAAAACTGTTCGCTTTCTAACAGGGAATGAAAATACAGAGCGGGGTGCTCTTTTTTTATATCTATAAAAAAAAAATATATAAAAATATATATATTGCTTTCTCGGGTACTGCTTAGCAGTCAGAAATGAAATTACCACCTTGGCTTCCACATCAAGGCCATAGTGTAGTTCTTCCCTCACAGTCAGATGCTTGTCTAGCAGTAGTTGCATCAGCAGTTATGGACTATGCTGTACAGTTGTGTGATCCCCTGGGTTACCTAGGTAAATATCTGTTGTGGCCTTAAAATACATTTTATGTCTTTTTAGTGCTGCATATGAATGTCAGTCCTTGAATTCAAAGAGGAACATTTGAAGTTGGATTTAACAGGGAATGAGGTTTTCTTCTACCTGGAAACTATTTTGGGCAAATAACTATTGCCACTCCAAAGGCACTCTGAAGTTATTTGGGTTAGAAACAGGGTAGTGGTAGAACCTTGGGCTATATGTTGCTATGGGAATTGCTAGCAATTTGATGAATTTTCCTTACCTAGGAACATTCATATTAGAAAATCATAAAAGGAGTTTTTATATTCACATAATAAGGGTGGTTATGTTATGCTTTACTATCTTGATTGTAAAAAAATGTTATTTTAGATTAAATTACTTCACCTTTCTTACTCTTTGGTTCTTTTGTCAACATATTTACTGTTGCACCCCACAATCACTCTTTCTGCTGCATCTGATCTTTTGGACTTGCATTCAGATTCATATGCCTCATATCCTATCATTTGTGTCTTCCCTGTCTCTTAAAATTGAAAGCCAGTTGCCACCAGTTGGTTTCTTCAAGTGTCCCCTGCTAAAAGTTTCAAATACCAGCTTGTATGATCTTCTCCCTCTCAGTCCTCATATTTGGAGGAGCTCTCTCACCTACAATGAAGCAATGCTGATTCAGGCTACTGAGGCAACCCATCTTTATAGGAAGGCCTACAAAATCTTTGTGAACGGTAAATTATGATCATGGGTCCTCTGCCAGGAGTATTTACTCATATAGTGTTGGTTTTCTCTGTATCTGGCTGTTTTCCATCTGTGTCACTTCTCTGAGTAGAGCCCATTTCCAGCTATATGTAGAGCCCTTAACACAGTGGGATTTCAGTTCATGACTAGAGGGGATATGTGGCTGTGTGCTGCACTACTACAAACAGCAAATGACACTTGTTATCTAGACATCTTGGCAACCAAAATGAAAATTTCTCAGGCTAGGATCTGTCTTTTGTGCGGCACTTAAAATCACTTGCTTTCAAAAGATGATCAAAAACCTCTAAGTAAATAATTTGTCTATCAGTAATATTGATGCACCACTTTACATGGTCAGTATCTGTATTAACTTACTTGAAACAGTGAGTTTTCTGCTCTGACTAATAGTTTCGTCACTTTTGTGTCTTTTCTTTCTGCCTCCTGCATCCCATTCATGCTTTCTGAGCACCTCCTGTGTAAATGCAGTGGGAGGGAGAGCCCAGAATAGCTGTTACTTGGTTTCTCAGAGCTCCTGACAGTTTTCCTTCTCAGAGTTAGAACTTTACTTTGATTACTGCACTGGCTTTTTTTTTTTTTT
>VZTJ01005627.1:157476-218336 GCA_013397795.1 Orthonyx spaldingii | reverse complement strand
TGTGGGGGGGAATATTTTAAAATTGTATATTTTTTTCTGTCTTTCTTGCGTTGGAAAAATTGTTTGAATCCCAACTGGAGTTACCTGTAGTGTGTATGGAACAGGAACAAAAGAGGAAGCAAACAAGGGGTGTAAATCCAGATATTTTCTTCTGACCTCGAGGGAAGTGGGTAAGTTCTACTGGAGTGTACCTTCTTCCTAAGTGCCCACTAGTCCTCAGCAAGCTCACAGTTCAGCAGTGATAATTCACTCTAGCACCTCCTCTCATAGACCGAGGCAGATCACTGCTCTTGAGAAGGCTGGCAACACCTGCAGCTGCCAATGGCAGTGGTTCCACAGGCAGCTTGTTAAATTTGACACACCTGCAGCATCAGCAAAATCACAATTGGTCCCATTGCTCTCCCACAGGCACTCTGAACTCACATTTCTGTGTTTTTCTCCTGGGGTGTGGCAAGCTATCCTACTTCAAGCACAATGTTTCTGTCATTGTACTTAATTTTTCTTTATATAGTGCCACATCCAGAGATCAGCCCAGTCCTTCAAGGTGCTACTAAGCACACCCGCACTGCTATGTACATTTCCCAAAGAAGGACAAAAGTTCAATTGTTTTCTGAGCAAGGCCCAAGCTCAACACTGGCTGATGTACCCGGCTGTCAAAGCCTGTGGTGCTAAAACTTGAAGTGAATAAGGCCTGTTTTTGTCTTTGTCTTGCAAATTTGTTCAAGAGCAATGATTTATGGCAGTTCAGCTGGAATGTGAACCCAATTGGCAGTGAAATTGAGGTGCAGGTAAGTTGATTGAAGAAAATCAGATCACCTTCCTGTCAATGTAGCTAGATTGGCTTAGGTTGTGGGCAATAGCCCTAGATCATTTTGGCCCATGAAATGGCTGGTTTTTGGCTTTTGTTTGTGAGCTTTCTGTCTGAAAAACAAAAATGTGCTGTCAAGGATTGGGATGATGACACTATATTTGAGCAGGGGAGATGGAAAGAGATTTTATAAATACTCACACTTACTTTCTCTCCTCCCCTGCTGTTACAGTCCCTGATCAGCTTTGTCTGGGAGATAGCTGATCAGTCAGAGGTGAAACTGGGTCACTTTGAGATTCAGCTTCTCATGGCAGGATGCCACATTTCACAAGCTTGGAATTCATGTGTGGAGGGAAGTCCACGCCTTTTTCAGGGCATGTGGAGCACAGGGCCATTTCTATGCTAATTTAGACAAGAAATTTTGCTGCAACAAAGAGGGTTTTCATCACTTGGTCCTAGAACAGCCACAAATTCTGTTCCCAAACTGTTGGATGGTGACTGTACCTACACAGTGTTACCACCATGCTTGGCATCCTTCAATATGGACAAAATGTTGAAGAGAGTGGTACTTTCTGGGTTTTGTGCTTCCTAGGTTGAAAAGAGTCTGGGCTGCTCTCCATGACTGGGAAAGACACAAAATACGACCAGTCCACCTGGAGTTTGTATTTGCAGTTTTGGAACATGCTTTATTCATTTGTGCGCAAATGGCAGGATGCCCATGTTCCACTGAAAAGCTTTGGAAATCACTTACAGTGTTGTCCCTCCAGACCCTGATCAAGGTAGATCCAGTATAGGGAAATATTGTGTCAACTTCCCATAGTAGACAAGCAATTGCTTTCTATTGTTTGCTTTCTCCAGACATTAAGTTCTCAAGGCAATCTAAGTGAAGAGAACTTGATCCTGGTCAGCTCTCCTGCAGCTGTTAAAACTCCTCTGTATGACACGCCAGCAGTGTGTGTGTAGGAGAAATGAGAAGCGGGGCTAGCAGAATAAGCCTTCTTCCCTTACCTTGATTCAAGGTTTGGAATTACTTCCCCAATCTGATAATGTGAAACCACCACACAGCACAAATCTTACAATCCAGACATTTTTCACAGCATTTCCACTGCAGTTTAAGGTCTGCAGGTCAGGGAGGCCCACAGCATTTTGTACAGCCTACTCCTGCCAGCATCAAATGTGTCTTTGAGCTGTGAATTGGACCTTCCCATCTTTACATCCGGGCAATGCTGTAAGGGGCTGTGGCAGTGCTACAGCATGGGAGCTGTGGGCTGCACTTTGCCTTTATTCCTCTGAGAAAGAATGTTGCCTTTCCCAGAGCTCCTTCCTGCCTGTCTTGGTTATGCATAACTTGGCTCTTTGTCTCTGGTGGGAAAAAGAGAAGCAGAGCCACAGGAGTAGTTTCTGTGAGAGGCTAATAAAAGCTTCTGCCATGCTCAACAGGGAACAATCCTGTCAGACTCTGGGGATGGATGTGCTCCTAAACCAACTACAGAAAACCAATAACGCCTCTGCTGGTTAACATATTTTTAAGGGCATATAAAACGAATGGAGGGTGCGAAACTGCGGCAGTCGTTTCCCCCCTCACTCCCTCAGGGAGGCGGCCACGGGGTCACGGCCGAAACCCCATGGCTGGGGCTCTGAGGCCATGCAGGCTGGGATCCCCGGGGCCACCGAGCCGGAGCTGCGGAGCCAGGACCACCGGCATTCCCGGTGCAGCGGATCGCCGCCACAGCCAGTGCCTGCCCCTGCTCCCCTCCCGGGCCCCCACAAGAAAAGGGGCAGCAGCAAAACTCGGTGCTGTCGGAGCCACGGAAGTCCTGGAAGCACGAGAAACCTGGGATCACAGAAAAAGCTCAAAGCCGCACGGAGCCGCCCGAAGCCACCAGTGCTGCTGGGACCACGTGGAATTGAACCACAGAAAGTGTGGAACTACCGAGCGGGTGGCAGAAACATGGCAACAGCTCCCCGGCGCAGAATTCAGACTGAACTGGCTTTTCAGCACTGCAAAACCCCGCAAAAGTTTTGAACTGGTAAAAACTTATTGACAATGATATTGTGGGCAATAGATTTTTCTTCTTTTGTTTTCTTTTTGGTCAGAGAAGAGAAAGAAGTGAGAGCACGTGAGAAAGACAACATGGCAGGCAGCAGGGTCGGTAAAGAGAGAGGGGGAAGAGGTGCTCTGAATGTTAGAGCTAGGTTTCCCTTTTAGAGCTGAGTTTCCATTTTGTAGGCCGTGAGAAAGACCATAGTGAAACAAACTGTCTCCCTATAATTCATGAAGTGCATGGGGGGATGCAAATCACTCACAGCCCATGGGAAGAAGTGCTCCCGATGAAGCGAGTGAATGCTGAAGAGCTGTGGTCTGGCGGAGAACTCAGGTCGGGCAGGGAGAGAGAAGACCCTTGCTTCCAGAGACAGAGAAGGAGAACCCCTGCTTCCAACCTAGAACAACTTATCCTTAAAAGATTACACCCCATGAACTAAATGACCCACGGAAAACCATTTTGGGAAGACTGTTTTGCCAGTGGGAGGGAATCACATTGTAACAAGTTGGGCAGGCTGCTACTTCATAAAAATTAAACCCATGGTGAAGAAGCTTGTAAAAACTGTCCCCTATAAAGAGGACCCCAGAATACAACAGAGAAAATCTCTTCCATGCTTTGTATCCCTGCGGGTTCAGTGAGAAAGATGGGAAGGTTGGGAGGAGGGAAGAAAGGTGTTTTAAAGTCTTATTTTACTGTTTACTATCTTCTTCTGATCCTGTTAATGAATTTACCTTATAGTTTTAAACTGAGCCTTGTCTTTATTTTAAAATATTTCTCCCACAATTCTTATTCTCAATCACGAGTACCTTCAATGACTTTTCGTGAGTTATTTTAAAACCACAACACTGTCGAACACAGGTTGGGTGGGATGTCCATTGCCACACACAGGGCAACTGAGCCCTGCACACATCATCTTTTCCTGTGTTGTTATCATATCCCATGTTTGTTGATTCCATCCAGATTCATCTTGTTCCTGGCACAAAAATGGCTCTGTGGGGAAAAAAAAGTAAGGACATAACTAGCAAGACTTAACATCAAGATTTTGGAGACATTTTTAGACAAAAGTTGCAAATAAGATAAATGTAGAATGTAATTTTTATTTGTACATAATGTTTTGTCTTTTTATCTGTTTTCTATACCTGCCACTTGCGTTCTTCTGACATGTCCTAGCTGCAAAAACTGGGGCTCCAGATATTTTCTAGGGCTTCCAGATGGTTTCCTAAGTTTTATGACTCTACGTATCCCCTCTGACATTTCTTTCTTGTTAAGATTTGAGTACAAATGGAAATATTCCAGATGGCTTTAGCTGGAGCCAAGTGCCTTCAGTACTTCAGAGCTACATAGACAGCCCACTAACTAATTGTCCCTTCTCGATCTGCTCAGGTTAAATTTCTTGGATTTCTTTTGGGGCTACAAAAAAATTCTTCTGTGATATACAATATCAGTAAGTTGTACTTTGTTCAGTGACACCCATATCTCCAGTTTCTTTTAAAAACTACATATAGCACATTTAATAATAGCATGAATAGCAGACCCAGCAAGACATCTGCTTTGCCCAAATATGTCTGGCACTTGCTTCCTCTTCGCCTCTGAAATCCCATGGTTCTTGTGTGGCATAGTATACCTTGTGCTTTTATAAGAATTATAGATAGTGCTCACATAAGCCAAGGTACATTTCCAAGATTTCCATTCTGGCTTCTCATAGTGAATAATGATGTAATCTGAATGTGATTAATTATTGGAAAAGCAAATCTGGAGATATGGATTTAGAATGATTTGCATTGAGACCTGCCTAAGATTTTTAGAGCTTAATTCTCTTTAGTTTTGCTATTGGTTGTAGCAACGTTTCCTATCCCTTTTAATGTGCTTTTCCATAATTCTTAAGTATGAACAAAATGGATTGTCACTCAGCAGTCTTCGAAAGTCTAAAATTAACATTTTCCTACAAAAAACAAGCTAATTCCTACCAAGGGAAGCATCTGAATGCTTCACAGATACTTTTTTTCCACACTGCTACCTAAGGAGTGCAGAGTGGCTTGCCTCATTAGTCTTCAAAGCATGACACAAAATACAGGAGATAAAAATATCAGCAAGACAAGTTTTTCTAATGGCAAGTTTTTCATGTTTAAAAAGTGATTTTGTACTCTACAAAAGATTTAATCAGGGGAAAGTACCAAGGTTCATGCAAATAGAAAATAGCATTCAATTTGTCTGTTATGAGAAAAAGACCTTTGTCTAGTCTATTCTGGGCTATCCAACAGAACAACATAGAATGGAGAGCAAACTCTTCTAGTTCTTAGGCCTGAAGTGCAGAAATCATGGCTGAAATGTCAAAGACAGAAATCAAAGTCTCTTACAATCTTTCAGGTGAAGTTGACATGTGCCTTATTTAGCCTACGTAGAAAGAAAACTATGTCTGCATTATTTGAATGCATGCTATTAGAGGTAAAACATTCATCAGCTGCTTCGTTTAAAGATGCTATTAGCATTTTGATATTTAGATTTATTATTCCACAAAGCTGATCATGCCACTTAATATTCCTGGAGAAAAATACTGAGATGGACATGAAAAGTTATACACTGGCTGGCAAAAGAGAATGAGCATGGGATGAAGCCAAAGGTGAGAAAAAACAAAGCTGATGAAGAAAAGTCAGTAAAATCATGTCTACTAGTTCATGCTGGCTTCCAGAGGACTATAATCTGTGATTCCTAAATCTTCCTACCCCCAAGGAACAGATCCCTGTACTAATATACCCCTATCCTTACTAGAGCTGGTTTTCTAAGTAACAAGTTAATGCTGCTAGCTGTTATTCTGCTCCCT
This sequence comes from Orthonyx spaldingii, assembly GCA_013397795.1. NCBI lineage: Eukaryota > Metazoa > Chordata > Aves > Passeriformes > Orthonychidae > Orthonyx > Orthonyx spaldingii. The sequence continues at coordinate 212,662 of VZTJ01005627.1, read as the reverse complement.
TCTTGTGCATCTCAAGTGGCAGACCACAGTGTGGTGAATTTCCAGTTCTGGTGGTGACCTTCCTCAGTGTCCATACAATTCCCCTTGAGAGAGTTTCTGTTTTGAATTTGCTGTTTCTTCAGCTCATGTCATTATACTGATACAGCGATATACAATCACTACCAAAAGGCAGTGTTAAAAATGGTATTAAGCTGGCAAAGTCCACTACTTAAAATTTACAAAATGTTGAGAAAGTTAGAAGCACAGTGGCACCAGGTTACATCTTACACCGTATTACAAATGTATGGCAGTAGTGGAACCTAAAAGCTGTTTCACACGAGTCCCAACATAAGAAGATCTAAATTCCCAAGAAAATTTTGGTAAAGGCTTGTGAAGCTGTCAGGCACCCAAATTCTCTTAACTGATCTCTGTTTTTGGACTGATAAATCTTTTCTCAAACCTGCCGTCACAGCACCTTTTATCGTACCAGGGACTTGTATTATAAAGTGGAAGAAAGTTTGTTAAATGAACAAAGTGAATCTACTGTATTACTTCAAGTGAGAGCATCCACCAGCACAACTCTGTAAAGCTTTATGTAAAAGCCTTGCAAGTGAACTAGAAGTCAGACTGAACTGTGCCTCTGGCAATGGGGGCAGAGGGAAAAACAACTCTTGACCTGATTTTCTCTCCCTCTTGAGTTACCTTACAGCCATGCAGAAGCCAGGTAGACTGTGAATGTCTGCAGACCAGACAGGAAAGGAGTACTTATTTTGAACCAAATGTTCTCAAAGCTTGACAGCATACTTTGCCAGAAATTTTGCTTTTCTTATACAGGAACCAGGTGTGGCTTATGATACAGAGATAAAATCTTTGATTAGACAAAATGTGATGAAAGTTCTGCACATGCAAGAATAGAGCTAAATATCTGTGCCTGTGACACAACCTAGTTTGCTACCTAGGAGATAGGGAAAAGAGGAAAGATTGTTATAGAAGGCAGCAGATGTTTTTCTTATCTGTATGTCCTTTAGATGGCCTCATTACAGTAGCGTCTTGCTATATTGTTCTTCCTGAGGACTCTCAGGATGTAAGGAAGTGATATTTTAGCCATTTTTAAGGAAAATTTAGGTGAAGGGTATAAACAACACCTTTGGCGTTGTAGAGGGCTGCTCAGTTTCTATTAATCTGGCTATGGACTTTCCCTCAGCTCTGTTTTTGCTTCTTGTATGTGCAGCTGTATGCATAATTTTAAGCATCTACAGGGAAGTTGTCTTATTTCATATGTGTAAGTAGATTTACCTAAAATACAAGATTCTTCTGTAAAAACAATCAAAGAGGACAAAATAGAAGAATCAAGTATGTAAAATCTTATTTTGACTTCTCTGGGCTCATTGTGGAAATCTAATTACATAAACGCAAATTCTTCTTCTCCGGACCTAGTATTATTCAAGCAATAATGATAGATTGTGATTGTTGTACTGGAATGTGCTGTGTTTTTATTCACACCTAACCAAATTTTATAACTCATCTTCCAACTTCTGTACTAAGCACAAACTATTAAAGTCTTTGTGGGCTTTTCTGTGCTTTCACCTCGACAGTGCTCCACCATCAATGAAGAAGATCGATCCAGACTCCCAGGTTTGAGTGCCTGATCATGAGTAACTTGTGGTTGATATCTTCTAGGCTTCAACTCCTTCCTCCTCTTTCCATGTGATACATTTGTGGTCTCAAGCAAGCAAGCAAGCAGCATATGAGGAATGTGATCCATGATTGTGAGTGAAAGTTTTATCTACATTGTATAAGGGATATTTGACTTACTCAGAAAGGTGTGGTATTGAAACAAGGGGTTTAGGCAGAGTGTGCTGTTTGAATCCCATACTACAGTCCTGAAACCTCCTAGGTTGATTTCCTTCGAACTTTTCAGAGCCAAAATGTCTTAGGGAGTTTATCACACTCGAGGCTGAGGGTCACTGAGGGTTTTACTTCCATACATACCTCAGCTATGATGAAGAGGAGATTGTTACCTGGCTTATTCCTGAGCTGGCTTTGAATTGAGAAATGAGTTTGTGGCAATTAGCTAATTTCTCTTAGTAATTTGTAATTGGTAGACCCTCCTTGTCAACAGCATGTGTGAGGTGTTACCTCAAAACCATATAAACTGTCTGAGAAATTGGAATCCAGAATTCCTTGTCAGTCCAAGTGGTAGGAAGTTAAATGTTACCGTTTTTCAGACCTAGTGTATACAGAACAGTGGACTTGGTGTCCCTGGGATGTTGGATGTGTTAAGAAAGTCTCTGAGGTTACAGATTAGCTTTAACCATTTCCAAACTCTTATGTCATCTGAGCAGTCACCTCCATTGTGAGCTGCTGTTTCTTGCTCCCTTGAGCATATCAGCAAATGAGGTCAGATGACAGCAAGTCTCCAAATACTTATGTATTCCCCCACTCCCAAAAGACCATGGACATGAAACTGGCAAAAAGCAGGACTAGAAAGGTAATCAGCCTAAAACTCTGACTGTGTTTTGAGAAAAATGTTTGAGCTCTGTCTTGGCCAGCTCCAATTTAATTAGAGGGAGGATGCTGCTCCTGTTGTCTTTGGATGCCTTTTATAGCTGAGGTTGGGGTGAAGGAAGGTTAAAGCTGCAGTAGTGTAAATAATGTAACAGTATTTCATCTTGTCTTGGAATCTTAAAAAAAATATTTTTAAATGACCATCCTTATATGATAAGAATCTGTTCAAACAATACTATTTGTTGAAAGAATTTTTGTCTCTTTTTCACTGGGTGTGCTTTATGAAGTTAAAATTTCAGAAATATTTAATATGAAACACATAAACAGCAAGGGATTGAGCTATTGTCTTTGGTATATTCCCTGGTTTTATTTGTTTATACATTATCATTAAAAAGAATCCAAAACCAATTTCCATCCAGGAAAACATCCAGTTATAATTCTCTCCATAAATATTCAAAATATCACTTTATTTTAAATATTTAAAGTGTCTGACGTGTAGCCACTGGAAGGGTTTCAACACCATTTTTACAAGTCTTACTTCATAGTAAGTGTGTGTAACTAGTGGTAACTTGGACAGAGACTAAGCTACAACACCCAGAGACATTGCATTTCACATCTAGTACTCTTGGGACTGGCCATGTGCTGCTCCAGTGTGTGACCTTCCTTAATAGGATCAGAGTTTACAGGGCAGCAAATCCTGGATTTCCCCGTTCTGGTCTTATTCTGGTTTTTGTCGTTTAACTACAAGTCAAAGTTAAGAGAGAGAGCGTGTGTTAAGATGGCAAATGCTTGATGGCATGCTTCTCCCTTACCTAAATTAATATCAAACAACATAAAACTCTTTGAATGAGTCAGCCAATGAGTCAGGAGTAGTTAGTGGGGAAAGGACAAGCCTACGACTGATAGACACGATCTAGAACTGAAAATCCACAATCTGTTTTCTTTATGAAACTTCAGAGATCTCAGGAAAACAACTTAACATGATTGTCCAGGCCAGCAAGAAACCTTCTCTTTTATCACATAAACACTCCTCTGAGTGAACTCAACCAGAAAAGTATATCCACAGAGAGCTCATCTAATACTAAACGAAGTTTACACATGCTTCATTTAATTGTATTTTTTTTCTATGAGATGAAAATATCTATGCTTGAGTGAAATGATCACACTGACACCAGCTAACACAATTCATAATACTTGGCTTCTATTCAATATGAAATCCAAATGGGAACAGAAGATAAGAAGATAATGACTGTTCAATCAATAAATTTATTTTTTATCCAGAAGGGAAGACTAAAACTCTATTTGAGAACTATCACCATTTGTCTTTAAAATTTGCCATTAGCAGTGTTCAGTTAGGTAGTGTCAAATGCATCTTATTAAAGTCTAATTTTATATGCTGACAATACCAGGGTAGAGCTGCTAAATGTTGAAAACAATAACAATTTAAGGTCAGCATTTTAGAAACAATTTTTAAACAGAGGAGTTCCTGTTCTAGGCTGCTTGGACTTCTGGAGTTTAAAACTGCAACTTAGCATGCAATGAAAAAATTTTCAAGCAAAAGTGGAATTCAGAAATCCTTGCCTGTGTTGGGACAAAATATTACATAATTAATCATGGTCTAAATGAAAAACTTCAAACATAAAAATATTATAGCTAGGGAATGTATCTCTGCAGATATCAAGGAGATAAAAAAATCTCTATTTCTGTTTTCCTAATAAAAGATTTTTTTTACACCAAAATTTTGACAAATGTTTTGTGATATTTGTCAAAGAAATATACTCCTCAATGAGAACAAATATCACCAAACAATTTAAAGAAAATCAGCTGTCTTGAATATCCAAGGAAGCTTGCATTACTGCCCAGCTTGCATTACTGCCCAGCTCTTTTGTGAAGAGATTTTCTTATTTGGATTGTGAAGGTCTTGGTTCTTTTGCTGGAACCTCAGGTGTCTGGCATCAGCCATGCCCTGCTTTGTCATCTGTGGTAATGCTCTGTTTCAGGTTCTTCATAAGTAGCAGATCGCTCACACACATCACTGGTGCTGCTGAAGCTTACGAGGGGGAGATTGATGCACATGTGGGACTGTTGGGGAAGTTGTACTGGACTAGTTGAGTAGCATTAATAGGTTTTAATTTTCACCCTCTCTGGAGAAAGTGGGAGAAGTCTCCCCCTTTGGAACCAGTTATGAGCTAAAAATGCAGCTAGGTTCAGGAACTGAGGGGTACATTTGGCTAGATCTCTGTGATAATTAATTTGGGAACTGTTCTTATGATGGGGGTGACTGAACACTGGAGCAGATTGCACAAGGAAGTTGTAAAGTCTCGATCCTTGGAAATAATTCAAAACCTGACTGGACAAGACTCTGAGCAACCTGCTGCTGTAGCTGACTCTGCTCTGACCATAGTGGGTAGATTAGACAATCCAAAGGTGTCCTGACCAATCTCAGCTGTTTTGTGTGTCTGTGAAGTACTAATAGTCCTAGCTAGCAGCTATTCCTACACTAGCTCCAAGAGTATCTAGTGGTTCCTCCACTCAGCAGGGTAGTGGTCTCATTTAAGGCCTTGCTGTCTTCTATGCACTGTGTGAAACAGAATGTCCCAAGAGACACATTAAAGTTAAATATCAGGTTTCAATCCCTGCTAAAGCTAAAGTTTCGTGGTCTTAATTTTAATGGAAATTTAATTTACAGGTTTTTTGTGGAGTTCTCAGGGTATCATTATCAGGACTTAGTCGTGACAGACTGTGTTCAAATACAAAACCAAAAGGACTGCCTGTCCCTCAAAAAATGCAGCTCAGGCATAAATCAGAGAGATGAAGGAGAAATGCATGGATAACACAAGTAGACATAGTTAGCAGCATTAGGAATCTAACCATTATCAAATTTTTGTAGGCATTTTGGGAGTTTAGAGAACATATCCTGAGCATGGGGGGAAGAGCCCAATGTGAAAGACAACACAGTAGTTCCTGTTTGATAATGTAAAAAATGAGAGTTAGTGGCCCGAAGATGATCCAATAATTTAATTGCACAGAAGTGAATGATTGGATGAGTATGAAAAGAAGCTCAGTGCAGGAATACCCAGGCAAATACTTAGGACAAAGAAGCAAACAATGTTGGATATGAAATTAATAGGAAATTAATATGAAATATGGGTTCATGTCAAAGGGACAGAAATCCATAATTGTAGAGGGAAATGGCTGAGAAGGGGTGGTAATGTCCAGAAGTGAGAGACTGAGACAGACGTGAAAAGAAGGAGAGAAGAGATGCAGAAAATAATTTTCATCCTGAATTTAGAAACTGATGTGGTAGTCATCCTTCCAGCATCTGGAGATCACTGTCCCAGCTTGTCAGATCTGAGGGGATAGCCACATCCCTGTGCAGAGTTCCTGTGTCAGGAATGGAAGAGATGGCTGAGCCAGAAGCTGGTCCTTGCAGGCATGTGTCATGTGACTTTGAATCTTTGTCTTTTCAGGCCAAAATAAGGCAAATATTTTACTAGTAAATGTCACAGTAGTTAGCTTGTCTCCTCATTTATATTGCTAAGCATTGGCTACAAAATATACTATACACCTATGCCACTTAGCCAGCAGATGGACAAGATATCATGCCTATAGGAAGGATACTTGAGATGAATGTGAGCATTTTCTTGAAGATAAGCACTGTCAATTATTCATTTTAATAGGTGGGTTGTTTAGAAAGAATCAAGGAAGTAAACTATACATATATGTAAAATATGCTCTATGTCAAAGATTGTTGTTGGCCATATTTGTATTAATATTATCGTGCTGCCTAAAATATTAGTGTTCCTGAGATATTAATGCTGATGGTAAGATAAATAAGGTCACTGTATGAGCTGATCTGTTTGGCTGTCCTTTTCTGAACTTATCACAGAAGTTGTTGCCTGTGTCCTGTCCTCATTGCACAGCTGAACTGTCTGCATTTCCCTGAGGGCACACAAGGAATGGGGCAGCTGGGAGAGGCACAACTCCTCTCTGCTTCCCTCATCCAGAGCCTTGATGTGGAGTCCATGCATTGCTTCAGTCAACAACAGCAGGTCCAAAAATCCAGCTTTAGAGGAGTCTGAAATGTTATCCCATTGATCACAGTCCCATCTCCTCATTGTATTAATTTTTTTTTCAGTAAGAGCTGTGGCACTTGCTGGCTCCTGCACAGGGTGGTGAGCTGTATTCAATTTTACAGCAACTAGATCTCACCACCATCCTTGTTTTGGCAGAACATTGTGTCATCAAGTGCTCCCCAGGCAGCACGTGTGGCAGCAGTGTTGTGAGTTTATATTTTTGCAGCATCTGTGATGAATTTCTGTGAATGATCTGTGTAGACGCTGAGTGAGGCTGTTATGGCCACTGCTAGGGTCTGAGGGTCAGCAGAGGCACTGGGGAATGCCTGCAGAACTCTCTGGTCGCTATGGCAACATGAAGCCACTCACCTCAGGAAAGCTAATTTATGGTGTCCTTACTCCAAACACCTGGAAGGGGCGGAGATGTGCCTCAGGTGCCTGTGCCTGTCACTCATGTGCAGCTGCTCACCAGCCGGGGGCTTGGCATCCGGCACCCTGTCCGCGAGGGTCTTTCCTGAGGATCCCCTGTGCAGGGACGTCAGGCCTGCAGTGCTACGCCCCCACTGCCCTGGGTGAGGACACGGCGGCATGGGGACACCTCCATTGCCCTCATCTACAAGTGCACCTGGCTGTAGGACCCAGTTTGGATGGGTCAGGGCTGCCTGGAGCCGTGGTTTCCTCCTGCCCTTGGGCTGTGCTGTCCCAGGCTCAGTAGAGCCTGCAGCGCTGCCCCTTTGTCACCTCAGAAACCCCACTGTTCTGTACTTCTGCTGGAAGGTTAGCTATGGGTCTCTAGAGGAAACTTGCCACTTCTATTAAAAAACAAATAGGTGTTTAAAACTTTTCTATACGACTTCAGAAAATTCCCCAAAACTAAACAAAAGCAAAACTAGTAAGAACCAATTAAAATAGTTGGAAATTGCTAGCCCCAGGACAACACTGGAGAAGATGGATAGGTTTACTGAAATCAGAGTCAGCACCATGCTCTCCAGGCCTGTGAAGTCTAATGAGATTTTTTTCACCTCTAACACTTAAAGATGAGCAAACAATGGAATAGGCAGATTTCTCTCAGTTTAGGCTTAATTAGAACATCTCCAATTCTTGTTTTATCTGTTGCCTGCTTTGTTATGTTTTAAAGGTCCTCCAAAACTTCCTTAATCTCTGTGCAGGCATTAATGTTCTCTTATGAAAAATCCTGCACATCTTTACAACATCCTTTAAAGATGTCAGTTTAAGAACTCTTTATCTTAAAAGACCAAGGTGTTGCAGTTGACAAAGTCTTAGTTGGGAAATGAAAATTGAATATTTTAGATTCTTACTAGGGTCTGGATTGCAATAGATTTCTACTCAATTGGGAATTAATTCTCCATGATAATGCTTTTGATCCTTCTAACACCCTGCATGCTAGCAAACTTATGCTCTTATGAGCATAACTTATGAGTAGTAATCATAAGTTAAGTACTCTTAACTTATGAGTAGTATCTTTGATTTACACAGAGGTACATGCACAGAAATGAGTTTGAAGTTCCAGATAATAATTTTCTATGGTGTTATTTGGCTTATCTGCATCAATTATGAAACACTTCAAAGGCCATCTCAAGAATGGGGATTGAAATCTACCATAAACTACTTCACGTGCTAGGTTCCTATCTCCACACTCACTTTTGCTCCCCCTGCCCCTCATCCAATTAGTTCACTATTTTTAATTGCATATGGTTTATAGTCCTTGGCTTTAAACCACATGCCATTTTCTCTCATGGCACAGGGAGAGAAAAAGAGAGATGTAGTATTTATGAGTTAATCCACAAAGTGAACTCAAGAAACAATCCCATCACTGCTCAAGAGCACAACAGAGAAGAGTACAAAACAGGATAGCAAAGTAGAGAAGCAAAAAATGGAACAGAATAACAAACCTCAGGAGGGACAGAAGAGTGTTTTCTCTCCGGTATACAATGAACTGCATCCCACAGTGAGGAGATATTTATGCCAGAGGATTAGAGACGACCTGCTTAATTCACTCTCCAGTAAATTCTCACAGAAAGCTAGATGTCCAGAAGATATTAAACTTCTACAGTTTTTATAGAAACCTGATCAGTGGATAGTGAAGAATGGTCCCCATTGTTGTCCGATTTAAGGTAAGGCTGCTGAGTGAACACAGCACTTACCCTCTGCCTTTGGCCTCCTGGCTGGCAGTCAAAGCATGTACTTTCAAGCCAGTCCCTCTTCATTCTGCCCCTTGCTCCTTTAGAAATTGTGTGACTTGCAAAGAAAACAGAAAATATACTAGGGAATATGAGAATAAATATAAGAAGGTAGCATATGTGGGAGACACTAGAGGTATAAGGGGATGGAGCTGGGACAAAGGACAGAGACAAGGAGTGCAGTGGGGTTCTACAGAGAAATCAGAACTCTGAGTCAGCTTCTAAACTTGTGCTTATTACTTGGTGTGGAAGTGTGGTAGGGGGTGGTAAGAAATGTTAACTTTGTATATTTAATAGCTGCAAAAACCAGTTGGAACTTCCAAAAAATATTCGTTTTGGAGGATTGAGTAATGAGACCAAGTTTTTTTCAATAAGAATCTTTTGCATAGGTTCAGCTGGCTTAGATTTGTCTGATTTTTAACATCATTCACTGCAGTGCTAGAGGTCTGTGCTCTTAGGAGCTCATGACTGAAAGCACAGATGTTGAACTAAGATGCAATGAGAGAGTCAGAGAAACCGAATTAAATGGATTGCTTTTTTGTTTGGTTGTTTTGCCAAGTATTAAAAATCAAGGTTATTTTGTTGGTTGATTTTGTACAGCTCTGTTCAACAAAATTTATCTTACCCTTTTCAATACAGTCAGGTCTGGAAGAACTGTTTAACAGTAACAGGATGTAACACACAGAAGTAACCATTTACTGCCAAGTTGAAAATTTCAAAAGAAAATATGCCTGTACTGAATTCTGCTTTCTTACAGCTGTTTTCTGGTATTTAGTTACAGCAAAAAAGAAACTTCAGTTTTATGGGATCTGTGAATCTGGTTGCTGAGCATATCTGAAAGTCAGAGCATGTATTTAGTACTTATAGATATCCAAGTGTTCAGCCCGAGAACCCCATGTTTAAAAATATTGGTCAATATACATATGATCACATAGGGATGGAAAGAATGCATTCTAACAAATCTTTAATCTCTGAAAAAAAACCCCAATGGTGCCAAAAAGATTTCTATATAATCCAAATTCAGTTTGTTCTTGAAAAGCTGTCTTGAGGAAAAGGATGAGACACAGTTCACACTCGTATCTCAGGCTTAGATAACCATTCTGATTGAAAGGTCTTATGCTAATTTTTCCAAAGTTAATTTACTTCCAAAGTCTTTGACTTATAGTACTTCTCAACTGATGATATGCTTATAACAAAACAAGCAGGTAAAGAACATGGATATGTTTGTTTGGGGGAGTTTGAAGTGTACATTTCCCGTGTGTGTCTGTCTGTGACAAAGGCAATGAACCATGTTTACAGCTCTCAAATTAACTCATTCTGTGAGGAAAAAAAGCAAGCAAATGAGAACTCTATCAAGTAAATTGGTACTGACAGCACCAAAACAGTTTTGAAAGTTTGTCCACTGCTATAGGAATGGCCTAAACCTCTTCTACTAAAGTTTAGTGATAGAAAGCTTGCTGCTACAGTCAGCCCCGATCAGTAAGATATTTTTGGTTACATGCTTCTCCTTCAGGCTTTCTCTGTGCATCAGAAAAGTAGGCAGAGAGAACAAATTTATTCAAGAATAAATACAATAGAGACTTTATACTCCTCTTTCCCTCTCTCCACAGCAAATGCCCTTTATGACATTATGTTTCAGACCATTAACACTGAAAGATTTTAAATAGGGCACAGTCTAATCACCCAGAAAGTTGACTAAGTCAGCTTCATCCTATGCTTTTTCTAATCATAATGTTAATATGTGGAGTTTTTTTTCTTTCAGGCTTTAGCATGAGTAAGCTGAAATGGTCAGATAAAGTTCAGATTTTCCATATCTTTCAATTTGTTTTAAGGAATCGATTTCCTTAATGGCAGTTATTAGTTTTCCTGCAAATGCGGATATGCAGGAAAATGACAGTGTAGTAGATGTAATGACATGCAAGACAATAGTGTCTTCGGTGGTGTGAGCTGCTGTGTCCCTTTCCCTCTCAAAAGTGTTAAGCAAACCTTTTTCAGTCAGGATATCTCAGCCCTTTGGTATGTGAAAATCACACCAAAACTATTATTCTGGTACCTAAGCACAAGTTAAAGAGCTCAACTTTCTTTGTTTTTCATTTTTTTTTTAATATGGCTTTCACTGATATTACTCAAATACCAGTCTGTTTCTCTTGGAGTGACTCTTCCAAATGCCCAGTTATCAATATACATTGTTGAAGTTGGCATTAAATAGAAAACAGAACAAAGCCATACCATGTAGTCCCAAGGAGATAAATAAAATCTTTACTCATAAAAGAAAGTTACAGAAAGGAAACCTTTAAGCCAATTCTCCATAACTGAATGTATGAAGAAAAGAAAAAGACAAGCAATGAAGAGAAAGGAAAACAGCTAAGCAGCTCACACTAATTGTCCTTTTTTGGAGGTGTGAACTTGGAGAGCAAAAGTGGATCACTATTATAAAAATCTCTTTTGAAGTATTGAATACAAATTACAGTGAAGTAGGTATGGAAATATTTCCAAATGACAAAGTTTGGAAGTCAGATTTAGAATCTCACAAAATATTAGTCCAAACATGGTATTTGTGGTTCGTTGTCAGGTAATTTTGCACGTGGGAATGGAAAATATTTTATTTTTTAAATGATGACTTAGAAAGTTCTGCAGCTCTAAAACACCAAACTTAATGAATATTGTAGGCCTTTCTTGAAAGACAAATATTTTATTCCTAATGAACAAAGAAAAAAATTTTGAGCTACTCCTGCTTAAAATTGCAACTTCGCTTGTTCTCTAATTAATGTCTACAATTAAATCAGAATATGTCCATTCTGTAACATCTTTACTTCTAAGGGAAAAGATGCTTGATCAGTATTAGGCATTCAGATTAACAATTAACTTTATATAGCAATGTGTCATGTTACTGTGTACTGTCCATTAAAAACCTAGGTAATAAGATCAGAAGAATGTGATAAAGTACTGGTTATTAAATAAGCAGCGACAAAATATAATCCCAAATGTGACAATATATGAAAAATCCAGGGCAAAAGGATTTATGTGAACAGTTTAATATAAACGTATCCTCAAGATAAAAACTACATGAAATGTGGAGATCAAATTCCATATGAAGAAAATGTTTTCTTTCATTTTGAAATGACAAGATACAGTGTAAATAACCTTTACCTTCCCTTCCAGCTAATCTATGGCTCTAATGTCACTGGATTGGTGAGTTAAATAAGAACACACTCTTTTTTGAACACTTGAGTAGTTTCTGTTTCAGAGCAACTATTCTCCCAAGAGGGTTAAGCAGAAACTAAGTTTCTTACTGATCCAGTTCTTCTGGCCTTGCTGCCCTGCTCTTTGGAGTCACTGGAAATCTAAGCCCATGTATTTTCCTTTTTTCTCCTAGGAACTTGAAACAAGATTTAGGTAGCCTTTTGGCCCACAAATTCAAACTTGTAGAGTAAGAAATGCAAGTGCAACAACAGCTCCTTCTGGGGAGTAGCTAACCTCCATGATTTTTTTCCATTCGGGCCCAGAGATTTTCAGGTGTGGGTGTGTCCAGCTCAGGTGATGCCTGTGTGGGTAGTTCCCACCCAAACGCTAGGCAAGTGCAAAACCAGGCTAGTGGTAGGCTGTAACTTTGTCGCCCAGAGGGTCTGGTGCTGTTGGAATGCTCACGACCACTGGAAAAAATGATAAAAACTATTATTTTATTTTTGAAATGTGGAAGTAGTAATGTCCTTTTATCTGAGAGGGTATAGCTGGGAAATAGTAGGTGTCCTAGCAACCTGAGAGCACACAAATCCACATGCTTTGCCCTGACAGGAAGCTCAGTCTCTGGGCTCTACCAGGAGATGTATGTTACTGCTGGGTACAAGGAGAACAGGTTGTGTTGGAGAATACTTCTAACCTGAACTTTATATTGAATTTTGCTCAGCTGATTTGTTAGAGACCTACCAAGAGTGTCTGTGTTACCCCTGCCGATGAGCAGGAGCTCCTGCTTCACACAGGGTCTTGCTGGGGTCTCACAGAGCTGAGCTGTGCTCTCAGGCGCTGGATTTCACACCCAGCTGCCAAGATCCTGGAAGTGCAGAGCAAAAGTGAAAACACAACCAAGCTTTCTGTTCACAGGGTATTTATTTATTTAACTAGTTAGTTATTCCTACAATTATCTGAAATAATTGAGGTGGGGTTTTTTTTGGAGAGGGTATGACAGAGGTATGCTTTATAGTAATAAATCCTTGTAGCCAAAACTAATCCCTTCAAGGAAAGGATTATTTCTTCTTTCAAACACTGCTCCTCCACCTTCCACACCCCTCTGCCAAAAATAATTTTGGAATCAGTATCCTAAATGACCATACATGCAGTACAAGCAATTTCTGATCTCAGCTGACATCAGAGCAGGAGGCTGGGAGATGTGCAAAGCAGATTTGTAGTCTTGGTGCTTTGTATGTGTTAACACCTTCATGTGGGTTCTGGTGACACTTTGGGTTGGTTTGCTCTCCATCTGACTGACTGCAGAGGAGTGAGTGAAGGTTGCTGGTGCCTGCAAGGGGAGTTGGGCCAGTTCCTGCCCACCGCCCCAGAGGGTGGCTACTGAAAGACCAGTAGAGGAGCTGGAGAAGCACCACGTTGAGCAGGACATCCTCTGCTCTGGGGCTGCACAAAGAGCAGGCAGCTGGCACACAGCCAACATCCATGGAGGTGAGAGGGAAGTCCTCCCGGAAAGCCAAAAGGAACAGGCACAGTATGATTCCAACAAGAAAGCTTTAGAGTTGGATGAAAGCACTTCAGAAAATGATAGTACAATGAGTGCAAGAGAGTTTTGTTTATAAACCCTTTTACTTTGGTTCCATCTTGCCCAGTCATTTTGAGTGCTTCAATGTTTATTAATGTAGTGATGGACTTGGCAGTGTGACATTAATGGTTGAACTTGATGATCTTAAAGGATTTTTCCAACCTAAATGAGTCTACGATTCTAATTATTCATATCTTAATGAGACCTGCCTTTTTTAGTTTAGAAGCCTTTTGATCTTTCTGAGAAGTTACTACTGTGAAAAGTAAATCCATTTGATAATGCTGACTAGGTCCCACCACATTCCATTATTTCAAACTTTTAAATAATTTAATTTGGATGTGAATATTAAAACTTTGAATTTTGAACAAATTTCTGTAGGAAATATTTATATTCCCTTGGTCCTGGTTTTGATGTTTCTTTTTATAGGATTCATACAGAAAATTTGGTCTGATTTTTTTATTTATTTTTAAGAGACTGGAAATTATATACAGGCTTGATTTACCTCCAGTTCCTGTGGTCTTTAGGCTAAAAGGTCTCAAGACTACAGAAGAGAGAAGCTACTGAAGGTGGAAGTTAGATTGCTGATGGAAGATGTCAATCAGGACATTCCCAACACCAGTTCTAAGGAGAGAAAGAAATGTTCCTGTTGTGTCTTTTAGGTAACTTTGGGCAACTAAGGAACCTAAAAGTTAGGCTTGACTGTTAATTTAAGAAAAATTGACATATTTCCTAATAATTCTTGCTAAGCAACTTGTTTTCTTAGCAGTTTCCAAGACAGAAATTAAACATCTCTGTCCACTTGGTTACAGCAAACCCAGAGACTTGGTGGCATTTAATCTTAACTACTCTTGTTGTTATTACAGCATCACTATAAAACCTGTGAGAGCTGGTCCTGGATGGGGGGCCCATCAGAGAGATGCTGTACAGAAAGAGAACAAAGAGATGGTTCCTGATACCAAGCACATCAATACCTTGAGAAAATGCTCTAAAGTTGTGAAAGATCTGGAGTGAATAGGTTGTGGCAGAGAGCATCATGCTGTGCCTGTAGCTAACACGGCTGCTGTTGCTTTGTTACTCAGCTGTGGGAGAGAAAGTAGAAGGGCAAAGATGCTGTTTTCAGTATTCTGGGACTGAAAAAAAGACCAATGCTGATCAGCCACAGAGCATCAAACCAAGGTCAGTGCGTAATGAGAATCATAGTGCAGACCCTGAACTGTGTATATGTGTTATTTGCTTACTAAAAACAGAACAAGAGGCTATCAAAGATAAGGCAAGAATTAAAGAATTTGGGCTGAATGAATCCCTCTGCTTCAGCAATAGCATATTAGCTTTAAAAAACAGCAGTTAAGAGCAGAAACACCTTTGCTGGGACCAGCTTTTTGAAGTAATATCCAGCTAGATACTAGAAACTTCTCAAGGAGAGGCAGCCTGGTAGTGACCCTTTGTTTATCTCTGTTTCCTACATCTGTCATATTATCTTTCTAACTTGGTTTAGTGTTTCCTGTCCTACCTTGGAAAGCTTGGAAGAGGCTACTGCAGCTGATTAACCTATCTCTAAATTAACGGGCTGTTGCAATCCATCGTTAGAAGCTGCAGCACATCAAGTCCTATTGTCTGGAAGAACTGGGACTCCTAAAAGCTTGATTCTTTTTCGTAAGTTACCATGGAGGAACATTTTTCCCACCAGGATAAAGCAATATTTTCTCATATCCTTTAATATTAGGTCCTTTGTGAGCATAATAAGCATTTTTTAAGACATAGGTAAAAACCTCTGTTGGCTCTGGAGAAACAAAACATTTGTTCTGCCAGAATTACCAAGAACAAAATTTTTAAAAGTATTTAGCTGTTTAAGTGTAGTTGTGATTCTTAGGTGGGATCTGCTTTTTCTGGTGAAAAGTAATCTCTTTCAAACTGCTAATCTTCTTCCTACATTTCTGCATTGCTCTTTGCACAGCCAAGTACAATAACCTAATGAATTCTACACAATTCTTTCTCATCGTAGAAGGAACACAATAAAAATATTTGCAGAGAAGAGGTGAAATACAGTAATGATGACTATCCCAAGCAGATATGGCCAAACTCACTTCTGGTTTCTGAACAATAAAATATAGAATAACATCAGGATAATTCAGGTGCACAGTTCTGCCAAGAATTTCCTTTAACGGAATGTTACCTAAGCAAATTTACAACAGATGCCAGTTAGAGCTAAAGAGAAGATTATGTAGTGGAGAAACCTTAAGCACATAAGTTGGTGGCACATAAGAAATGCATATTAAAACATTTTCTTACTTTTGTTATATTAAAGCCATCTGTAATCACAACAATTTGCTGCCTGGGGGACTTCTGATAAGATTCTATCAGAGCTGCTGAGAAGTGTGAGAAGCCCAAAGCATTTTGACCTAGGGCCTGAAACAGCTCTTGGGCACCCTGTTCTCTCTAACTTTAATTTGAAGTGGCAGGTAATGTATTGACAGAAGAAGTCCCAATTGTTCCACCAAGCATGGTTTCTGATCTTCAAAACCAAAACAAAGTCAATACTGACCTCATGCCCGGAGCAGCCATATAAGGTACAAGAGATGAACAGGGTTAGAAATCAGGATGCAGAGGGCTGCTGAAATAACCCAGCAGTCATGAAGAGTGAGGATCAATGCAAAACTTTTGAAGTAAATAATACTATATCCTGGAGCAGAGGTTCAAACTGGCAGATTCAGCAGGATTTTTGTGATCCCTAGCCCTCCTGTCAGCACTTGCATTCTCTCAGCAGAGCTAGATTTATGCATGCGCTGGTCCCCCCTCCTCTCACATCTTTGTGCTGGGGGCAAATGCAGGAGCTCTGGGTGGTGCCAAGGAGCTCTGGGTGGTGCCAAGTCCCTGTCCTTGTTGAGGATGGACCAACTGTGCCACGCAACAGGAATTTGCCACTCAGCTCACCAAAATTATCTCTAAATCACTGGTCAAGATGTTTAGGGATTTAATCCTTGATATAAACTCTGAAGATCCAAATGTACACTACTGCATAGATTGTTCTTGAGACTCATGAGACTTAGCTTTATTAGGCAATAGGGGTGTGAAAACACTGCTATCAGCATAAAGTGACAGCAAGAAATGGGCCCAGACATATACCTGCAGTTGCATTGGGCTTTCATTGTCTATCACCTATTGTGACTCATTCTGCCAACGTGCTCCTTTAAGTTGCTCTATAATTCCATATATGTGTGAAATCATTTCTTACTAGAAATATACTCTGACAGCTCCAGTAATAGATCTACTACTGGCTATAGTATCTTAGTTTATCACGTGGTCTTCTTTCGTTTACTAACTTCCTTTTTTCGGGTGTATTAAAACATGCTGAAGAGTGTTCTAAATACATTAGATTATCTAATCTAATCACATTAGATTATCATTGCAAATACATTTTATATTCATCTCATAATCACAAAGTAAGAACATGAAGTAGCCCAGCCAGATTTTGGAGTCTCTTTCCTTGAAAATATTCAAAAGCCATCTGGACATTGTCCTGGAAAACCTGCCATAGATGGCCCTGCTTGTGAAAGGGATTGGACCAGATAACATCCAAAGGTCCCTTCCAGCCTTGACTATTCTTTAATTCTGTCCTAAAATTTAGTTTCCATTTAGGCTTTATCTTTAGAAATACCTTGATATCTCTTTTTGACACCTACTAGGTAATAGCAACACTGATACAGAAAATAGTTGATTTTCAGCGAGAAGAGTGAGTTGCACTCCATAGGCACATTAATTTCAGTTTTCTGTGTCTAGTTCCTGTTTTAGGTAGTGAATGAGTACAAAGTGTTCAGCATGAATTTCAGTAAAGAACTGAATAAATTTATTTTAGAAAATCTTTTCCAAACGCGTTTATTTACATAAGGATCTCTTATATTCTATTATATTATATATAATATGTCAGACTCCTTTTTCTTTTTACATAATGACCATTCTAAAGCATCCCATAGTATTTCTCAATAGATTTAAATGTGCCAATCCTTCCTAGACTTTATACATCAGCTATTTTTTATGGTTTTGTTGTGTATGGTGGTTCTGGTTTTAAAATGCGAGTTACTATTTTTGTCAATCTGTTGTTCCAGTGCTAGACATGGAATTTTAGAAGAATACTGTAAATTGGCATAAACTTATCTTGTTCTAAATACTACCTTCAAACAGAAAAAGAAATGTCACATGTCCTTTTTTTTTTGTTTGGCACAACTTAAAATTTTTAAAATCGTTTAATTTTCATAATTTTGTGTGTACAAATATTGGGGGGAGTGGGTGTATCATATTGATATCTATCAATGTGTATTTATATGATGCTTATAGGTGCCTATAGGATACAATCATTAAATGACTTAGTCATTTTTTGTCAAGAATTTAGAATTAATTTTGCTGTGTGTACTAGGACAGCTGATTATGGATAAAGTGAAAGTCTGTGAAATCTGGTGTATGAGGTTTCGTGTTAATGGCATGTCTTTATTTTGATATCTTGTTCTTAAATAGAGGGACATGAACTTAGGACACATCATTGATTCTGTCCTGCTTTTTAGTTTTGTCTATTTTCTGTGCAAATCTAAATGGCAAATGGGAGTCTATAGGGATATTTGAGGGTTTTAACAGAGAATAAAAAGCAGACTTTAATCTCTTTGGGGATCTGCTTGAAAGAGTCCTATGAGATAAGGAGGAAAGGGAAGTTCAAGAAAGCTGGTTGATAGTCAAGGTTCACCACCTACAAGCTCAAGGGCAGTGCATACCAAAGCAGGAAGGCAAACGTGAGGATACCTGCGTGGCCAAACAAGGAGTTTCTGGCAAAAGTCAACACAAAAGGAAGCCAACAAAAGTAGAAGCATGGAGAGGTAGACGAGAAGGAATATAGAAACACTGTCTGAACATGCAGGAATGGGGGTTAAGAATGCCAAAGCCCAACTGGAGTGGAATCTGATGTGGGATAGCCAAAGACAAAAGAAGGGTTTCTTATAATACATTTGTGACAAAAGGAAGAGTAGGGAAAATGCGTGGGGAATCCATTGAACGGGGCAATTGTCCTGGTGACACAGGACATGGAAAAGACTAAGGTATTGAAAACCTTCTTTGCTTCAGTCTTTACTAGCAGGAGCAGCCTTCAGAAATGCCAGGCCCTGCAGGCCAGGGCGAGAAGTTGGGACTCACAACAATGAAGGGTTGGCTCACAAGATCACAGAATCACTGAATGTTTTTTTCCTTACTTTTGCAAGTAATTTTCCAGATTTCTCAGCCATGCATGCAATTATTTACTAATGTAATGTCAAAGACATACATTTAAATCTGATGATTGTCATGATGAAATCATATAAAAAAAGAGATCAGTTCTGCTAGTTCATTTAATTATTCTTCTGTGTGTGGTCTTTTTAATTTTTTTTAAGCAGCTGCTTTGTTTGTGCTTTTTGGTTTTTATTTTTTTTTTGCTTGCACTGGTTTAGTTGTGTTCATGGAAAGCTCGTGTTTGGCCTCTCTTCACCTTATATTCATTATTCTAAACTTAGGTGTGCAGAAAACAGCACAGGGTTTTTAATCTTTGTGTAAATCTGTGAGATATTTACAGTGAAAGTGTACATCATCCTTTAGCTGACATCAAAAAGTAATTGGTTTTATACAAATGATACAAAGTGGTGACGTTTTGTATTACTGGAATGGTGTTTTTCAGTAGTGCCTCTCACATGCCTGCAATAATTTAGATCAAAGCCTTCAGGCTCTAAGTTTGACCTGTACCTTCAGCCTTGAAGACAGAGGAAAAGACAAAAGATTATTTCTGTGTATTTTCCTTATTCTCCCTCAGCCTTGTATATTTTAGTTTAGGATTTGGGTCTGTGCGGAGAGCCAATGTCTCGCTGCCTGGGCAGCGAGACCGAGGCACAGGCTTCTGCAGGGGAAACAGCCCACACACAGTTTCAGCCCTGAAGCAGAGGAGGGTTATCCCTCCTTCAGTCCACTTAGCCTTGAGTTGGAGTCCATAATCCAATGTAGACATTAAAAAAGGGCAGTCTGCATCCTGGTACTCATATTTTCCCCCTTTCAATTTTCTCTTTGCAACCCAGAAAACATGCCATTTTTTCATTCTTCTCTTTTGCTGCATGCTTAGTATTGAGACTCGGCTAAGGATAGTTCTCTTAGTTTACAAGACAGTTTAATGAGTATTTTTGTTTGTTTGCAGGCTGTTTCCCCCATTCCCTGCACCCATTCTGCTATCAAACAGGCAGACATCAATACTGTGTTTTGGCATCTGAAGTGCAAGATCATTAGGAGAACAGTATGAGACTTGCCTATGTTGAATGCAAGCTAGGGAAAGGAGTTGTCTTCAGGCAGCCAAGTGAATGTAAATTGAACAAGTAAGATTTTCTTAGAGAGTATCATTTATTAACTGGCCAAAGGGTGTCTCTGTAAAGGAGAAGTTTACTGTTGTTTTCCTACTTTACTGATTTTACTGAAAAAAAAATGTCTAGCATCCTGGAATTTTCAGAGCCTAACAGCTGCAGCATATGGTGTCTTTCTGCAGTGCAAGCTTAGGGCACTAGGAATGACCAGGATCCATTTCTGCACTTGTTCTTCCAGACTTAACCCTACAACCAGCGAAGAGAAGAAGAAGAGCATATAAAAATCACCTATCTCTCCCTTCTTTTTTGAGAGAATGACAGACATTTAATAGGTACTTCCTGCATTGTGTTTATTACTTGGTTTGGGCTTTTGATGAAGAAGCAGTAAGAAATTTGGCACTGATTTTTTTGGTGTCTCAGATGATGAATCCATCCAGAACAAGTATTCCTGGATGGCAGTTAGACAAGGACTTGCATATCTTTACTACAAAGCCCAATGGAAGGAAAATAACATCTTATGTGAGCATAAGAAATTCTTTTAAGTGGGGGGAGGTCACAAATGCTTAATCCTTTAAACAGCAAAATGTCAAGAAATGTTCTGTGGAAGACTTGGGTTCATCTCTCCTTCCTGCAAGTGTAGTTTGTGTCAACAGATACCTCTATTTTGCCTTTCCTTGAAGAGTTATGAAGAAAAGCTCAAAAAAAGGCCACTGTATCCACCTGCGTGGGAGGGATTACAAGCATAATTAGTATTGTCTAACTGATCAAAGCTTTTAAAAAGAGGAAGAGTAGTGCTTCCTGTCTATGGTGTAGGAGTGTAGTGTAAATAATTGAAAACACAGAAATGTTAGTAGTAGGTGGCCTGAATTCTAGGTCTTGCTTAGCTTTTGTGGAGTCAAATCCATTCTTACCACCTTTCAAAATTCACAGACTGATATTCAGGTGCAACACTTTGTTTTAATAGCAGCTTAGGCAAAAATAAGACTATGTGAATCCTACCCACAAAGTCAAAACTTACTTTAGAAGATGAAATTTTTGAGTTTGAGACATTTAGAAACTCACAAAAGTTTATGCCAAGCCTAGTGGCTTACAATTTTAATGTCACAGCTCTGTGTCAGAAATACTTTTGACCTCTCAGTTTTGTAACAAGAAATCTGCAGTCTTGCTACTGAAAACTTTCTCTAGTGTATGGTGAATTCAGTCAAAATGGATGTGTCTTTCACATCTTCTTACTATCTGAATTTTTGTTAGTATATGTTTTGATATTATTATAATCTCCATGGGGAAAACTACAATAATTGTCAGCCTTGAATATTTTGAATGAGACTAACAGCTTCTGGAGCATTTAACAAACAGTGGGCTTGTAGGATAGAAGTTCTTGATCATAAAGGCGAATGTGTCCAACAGTTTAACTATAAAGATCAGAAGATCTTAGACTCTTTAACTGCCAAAGAGTCTCTGCTAATACTGAAACCTTAAGATTTCTTTGAGGGTTCCTGCTTTGCCCCTGGTGATGTGTTTCACTCATGATAAATGTTTTCCTTTAGGACACCTTTGCTGTCAAAGCCTAAAGCTGCAAGTGAGAATGGCTTTTGTTTTTTACAGGATGCTCTATTTTAGTGGGATTGTCTTTGCAGGAGGGCTGGAAGGGAAGGCTACAGGCACTGTGAGTTCTGGCTGTGCTCTAGAACCCTAACTGATGCTGCAGTCCTTACCAGAGCACATAGTTTTTGAAGCAAGATTGTGAGAGACAGAATTAGGTTCCTTGTTTCTTGTTTCTTTGGAGCCATGCTCCCAGACTGACAGGTGCAGTTGGTATAGGAAGGGCCTAGAAACCTTCTTTGTTACTTAAAATTCAGAAATCTTTGTGCAGTAGAATGTTAACTTCAAGACTGAAGAAAATTCCATCACAGGGATGAGATGTCTGTGGTTCTTTGAAAGCACAGATGACAACATAGGAAGAAAATATCTGCCAAGGCTAATAGAACAGGGAAAAAAATATACTTGATCCTAATATGATTTATCATTTAAAAATTCTTGTAGCAAAAATGCTGAAAAAGGTGTTACTGAGACATGACATTAGGGTCTTTTATCCTATGAATGCCATCTCTAATGATAGTCTCAATACCCTCAGAGAGATTAGAGTGCAGAATCCATGCCCTTTTTCCCTCAGATCTACGCAATTGGTATTCTAGTTAATGAGTGTCTAGAAAAAGAAATAGGAAATGTTATGGGAGAATAAGGAAAATACACAGAAATAATCTTTTGTCTTTTCCTCTGTCTTTTCATTCTTTGCTCCTTTACTTCTATCCTTTCTTTAGAGACAATGGAACAAAATCACTCAATTGTAAGTATACATGAATGGGGAATATTTTAATTTCTTTGGTAGAGAACATGTACAGATAAAGAAAACCCTTTTGCAGGGTGCACTGAAGACACCCTACAGAGATTATGAGACAGGGCTTACACGGGCAGTCCTTTGGCCTCTGTCAGCACTAGGCTCCCTGAAGCAAGAGAAGAAGGCCAACAACTCATACCCAATGTAAGAAGAGGCCAATTCAGTTTCCACTGCAGAAGTAGGAAGGTAGATGGATCCATTCCACTAACCTGCCAAAGAGGTAGCATTCTTATGGTTAGTAGAGCACAGAAAACTAGAGGCAGGAAAAATACCAAAGCAACGTCTTGGTTGCCTGTTCATGAGTGAAAATCCTAACCAAGAAAAGCATTTGTAAAGTAAAGCAGAAGGTGTCTAGTTACAAGGATAGTTGAGAGACAGACAAACAACAGGATATGGCTAGTAGAATAAATAGACAAGGAGTCTACAGACATTTCCATGAGTCACCACTGGGCTACACACAGTAACCAAAATGGCACAGAGAAATGATTCAAGGAGATTCAAGGGAAGTGAATTCAGGAGAAATAAAAAGGAGAATGAAAGTATTGCAAGGCTGAGGAGACAGGGAAATTGATGAGATGGAATGATGTCACGGAGAGATACCTTTCTTGGCCAGACATGTGGAAAATTGAGGTACATAGATTATAGTTCTGTTTATGATCTGCTGCCAGCAAATGCTTGTTTACAGCACTGAGGTTTAATATGACAGCTGTACCTTAGTATGACAGGAAACTTTATTTCACAGTAAGTCTGATTGGTCTGGCAAGGGATTACGTCTGGTAGCTACGGAGGTCTGAAGAGACTTTTTAAATCTAGTACAAATTTGAAAACAACTGAAGTGGAAAAAAGAGAATATATCTTTCTTTTTCAAATTTATGGTACTGAAAAAGATTCTTTTTTCTGAGAATCATTGCTAGAGGCTGGTGGAAGCAAACAAAATCAAATGCACAACTTGGAAATCAAAGCATATTTTAAAATGAAGGATTTGGTTTTTTCCTTTCCAGGAGTGAAAAACTGGAATGAACCTGAGTCTACTGTTACCATGTAAGTGCCTGAAATGAAATAAACAGTTTTCTGACTTAATGGCTATCCCCATGGCAATAGGAGAGGATCTTGCACATTAAAGACTGAAAGGAATGAATAGATCAGAAGGAAGCACAGTAGATCCTGACACAGCCTAAGGTACAGCATGTATCTGAACTTAGATGTGAAGGATACACGCACAAGGAGCATTCCCTTTATTTCCAGGGTTTCTCAGTAATATGAAATAGAAATACATTGCAAGTCAGACAAGGGCAAAAAGAACCCTTGAAACTTTTAGAAACACTTGTGTAGGGATCATTAAAGATGCATTATTTAATGGTTGTCTAAACCTTTTTTTAGCTCCTCTTCAGTTACATTTATGATTTTATTATTCTCGGTTTTTCTATCCTGTGGCTTAAATGGAGCCCTGAATAGTTACCAGGATAAACTTTAAAACCAACAGGAGCTGTGCCTGTTTATTCCAGGGTTGAAAGGCACTCTGTAGCTCTGACTCTAAGTTGAATAACTCTTGCAAACCTCCAGCAGAAGTCTACATGTATTACTGTTTGTTTTTGTTTGTTTCATTTCTGAAATAAAACAACGAGTGAGAAATAAAAATATCATTGAAACCAACCAGGTTCTAAGTTCTTACTTTGGCAAGAACAAAAAACTGCTCTTCTGACACAGAATGTTCCAATTTGGCATAAACAAAACCATTAAGGTATTTGAAAGAAAAGCCAAAGAAATAAAGCATTAGCTTCATAAAATATGACGTGGTAAATTCGTGCTTTAGCTCCATAAGTTCAGGAATCAGATTTCTCACCCATGTTAGGACTGGTTGAATTCTTTCCTCTCCTACATGCTCAATATCCTTGCAGAGCACCCCAATCTCCAAGATGGTAGGACAGTTCTAGTTTGAGCTTTCTCTCTAATCCCTATTGATATCCTTGCATTTCATTTAAAAAAAGATAAACATATATTCTCTATATCACAGTGTGAGTGAAGGCAGATTGTTTGGTTAATTTACACCAAGAAAGTAAGAGGTTGGGTTTCAGTTCCCTCAAGCAGAAAATGGAATTTAATTTGCATCGCTAGTATCCTGAATATTCCTGAAAAGTCCTGAAAAGCTTTAGTTCTTGAGCCCTTGTGTGACTGGTAAACATTATTAAAACCTTTCAATACAACTGTACTGGATTTATTACTTAAATTCAGGCATATTGAAATCCTAGTTTAACCAATTAATAGTCACTAGAAAAGAAAAATCTGCCCAGCTTATGTTGAGAGGGAGTAAATTCTACCCAGATGATCTTTACAAATTTCTCCAAGCTCAATTTCAGTGGGAACACCCTGGTCTTGACATCCCCTTCATCCCCGAGGTCTCTTTCACAATAAAAATAGGAAAAGGGAGATGATGGCTTTCTTCTTCCCTAAGCAAAATATCTTCCAGAGTAATTTATTTTTTCTGATCCTTTTAGCCCTTTCATTGTTAGTGATTCTAGAGGGGCCATGGGGCCAAGGGGAGGATTGTGATAAGATATCCCAAGTTTTAAGATAACTGGACTATCCTAAATATATATAGATTTATAAAACAAAATGCTGAAGTTATAATTGACCTGGTCCTAATTTCCTCCACAGTTAGCACAGCTAGTTGCACATTCAAATTTAGAGGTAGAGGCTGGAAAAGAAATAATCTATTTTGATAGTGCTATATGACGTCTTTGAAAACCTCAGTGGAAAGGGCCATTCCCCAGCAATCCAGAGTTGCAGGGATACTGTGAACATTTATTTTACATTACCAGGCAGGATCTGAAAAGAGCACTTAGAAATCAGAGTGATCAATTTATTCCAGATGGCCTTTGTTGGTGAAGATTTTCCACTGAAAAAAGTTTAGCTAGAGGAGGAGGAATCACGAATCACGAATACCTTTGCAATCCTCCTGTGAATAAAGAATAATAAGGTTACAAAGTCAAGCAGTCTAATGGAAGAAAAAAGCAAATTCACAGAGTTAGAGGATAACCCAGGTGAGAAGAAGCTCTAAGAGGTTGCTAATCCACCCTCTAGTTCAGAGCAGGGTCAGACAGGAGGACACACCAGGTTGCTCATGGTTTTATCCAGGTGGGTGCTGAAAATGTGCAGTGCCCCACAAACCTGCTCCATTGCTGGGCCATCCTCACATTGTTAAAGTTTCTATTTCCATGCCCTTTGAACACTTTCCTGATGCAATTTACATTATTATTTCTCATCCTGCCTGTCTCTGTCTTCTTGATGACCTTATTATAGGTCCTAGAAGGCTGTTTGTAGGACGCCCTTAATATTTTTCTTATTTAACTCTAGGAAACTTAATTAAAGTATCCTTCTCAACTTTATTATAGTTTCCTCTTGTATATGCATATAACATGTGCTATCATAGAGTATCTAATTACCTGAACAAATGTCACTTCTTTCTTAAGATTTCATCCTCATTTATTGAAAAAGATGGATGACATCTTACTTAAAGGGTAGGAACTTATTAAATTTTTATCCTGGATTGTTCAGCATGTGCCCTCATTCTTTGTTTACAGCACACTCTTTAAAATTAGCCTCCTAAGAAGGTTTTTCTCATTATCATTAATTCTAGTAGTAAGACTTGTGCAAGAATCAGAATTTGCATTACATGAGATTGCATAGAATAGTCCTGTATTTTTAACTTCTGATTTGGAAAACAAAAAAAAAAGTTCCTGCAAAACATTTTCAAATTAGAAATTGACGCATTTATGTTGAGCAGCTCAGACTGAATAAAGCTATAATACTTAGGTTAAATTATTTATTTTCACAATTTCATAGCTTCAAATATCAGCTGGGCTGAAAGTTTATTATGCTTTTTTTATAAGTAGGAAATTGAAGGACAGAATAAGTAATTTTTAGGACAACTGTATATTTTGTATATCTACACTTAGACACCTGAGAACATCATTAAACAGAGAGTCCTGAGCCCTTGTACTCTTCTGAATAAAGAGGTGAACACTTGTGAACCTTAAGAAGACTATGATACTCTAGAAACACAATGGAAGGAACTTGAGTTAATCTGTTAATCTGTGAGGATCTTCACAGGGACAAGCATCTTGACTTAATTACATTTCCAGCTGTTTTGGAGAACAGAGTGCAGTTCATACATCTGCTGGGAAGGAGAACTGCCAAAAGTTGACACTCTGCTTACAAGCCCAGTACAAAACTAAAAATGAGTGATGGTTTTCTGATTTGATTAGTCTGCTCCCAGACACAGTAGGTTTTGGAGGAGAGCACACGGACTGGGTCAGTATCTCTGCACAGAACAGAGATCCATATCTTCTGCAGTGGTGGTGACATGTGGCAGGGCATGGACCGCAGCTCCCCAGGAACATGTGTCCCTGACACATCGGAGACCTTGGACCAGACTTAGCTTTTAAGAGTGGATGCAATTCTGCCTCTGAGGGCTGTAGAGTCACTGGGGGCCTCTCACCAGGGGCCCAGTTTAGACTTTCTCCTTGCTGGCATCACATGGTGCTGTGAAGGTGTTCAAAACCCAACTGGACACAATCCCAGGCAATGAGCTGTGGCTGACACTGCTGTGAACAGGGACTAGATGGTCTCCAGAGGTGCTGTCCAGTCTCAAATGGTCAGTAATTCTGTGACTTTTTATCTCTGACTCTGGCATTTCAATAAACTCTTTACAGACAACAAAATGAGTGGCACATGCCTTCATTACAGCTCTTTCTTTCTGTCCCCTTTTCAAAATATGCTCAGAAATCTCTTATTTGTGGTCTTCTGACTCTTCATGGATTTTGTGGGGGTTTCTCTGTATGTTCTGAAGCATAGATCCTGAACACTACCACTACTCAGGACCTGTGTGGAGTTATGCTCAGGCTAAAGTAAGGTGTATACAGAGTCCATAGTCCCATCTGTGTTCTCAGTAACAGATGGTGGGAAAAGGGTATCATAAGGTCATGCTACCCTTGCTGCACCAACTTCTTCAACCTGACAGTTGTTGGTGTTTATATCTGTCTTTATGGTTCTTAATGGTCTTTTTAACCATACATTTATCCGTCAGTTTGATCCAATTTACCTTTCTGGATTCCATAACGTCCTGCAGCAATCATTCCACAAAACAGTTTTGACTGCATCTAGTTGCTGTAAAATTGCTGCTTAAGTTCAATTTTTTATTCCTGTGTTGTGACTAGTGAATAATCACTCCCTCTTCATGTCCTCCGTGGTGTTTATGATTTCATGCACTCTTAAAATATTCACCTAAGGAATCTTTCTTCTGTGTTAAAGCATGCTAATCTAATCTATCTACTTATAAAGCAGCTGTTTCATACTCCTACTCATCTTTGCCATCTTCCACTGTTTATTCCATTAGACATGTCCATGGAATGGGAAGACAGGTCTGTGTGTGATGCTTAAGATATGGACAGAGCACCACATTTTTTCTTTTATCTTTTTTTTTTTTTTTTTTTTTTTTTTTTTTTTTTTTTTTTTTGTAAATCTCTCCCTTTTCTAATAATGTGTAAGGTTTTGTTTTATTTACTGAGCAGATATCATCCTGGAATAATGCACATTGCTTCCATGATCCATTTCCTGAGATGTAAGAACTGATCTAGGTAGAGCCTTTCAGTAGATAATATCTAGTTAGAGTTGTTTTTCTCCATGTGTTTACATTCATCTACATTAAAATTTATCTGCAATTTTAAATTTGCTAGACCTGTGGCTTTCCCACAGCAATACCCCAAATTTCTAAGCCAGTGCTTCATCCACGCTTTCTGGCTTTGCTGTGCTTTGGTTCTGCTACCTCATCATGATGTCTTTGTGGCCTGCCTGCAGCTGCCTTCTTCAGAGTAAATCATTTGTGGCCATGCTTTTGGTGTTAAATTAAGATGCTTCATCTGTGTCCTTATCATATGTACCTATCTTGAGTAACCATCTCATCAAATTTTTGTCACTAACTTATTCCAACTACTTAGGCTAGAAGTAATTTGAGCTACTTAAAATTATATTTTAAAAGTCAAATTTCACTGTAAGCTCATGTCTATTGAAAAGCACGCTGTAGTCAGGACAGGAATAATATATTCCACAAAAATAGATGTATATGATCATTTGTTCAAGTATGGTTACTGTCAGTACTGTAGTCTCAGAGAAAGCAGAATGATTATTTAAAAACCCTCATCATAAACAATTATATTTACCTGTAATTCCTTAATGGGCCATGCCTTATATTGTAAGCACTGGCTATTTCAGACACTTTGCTGTATATATATATTCTTTGTAGTTTTTGTAAGTCAAAGAGCCTTAATGAAAGCAACTGTTCTTTTTAGGTCAACATTAAAGTTTTGCCCTACTCTCAGGTTTTTGATTCTGTAAATCACCCTTATACCAATCCTTTGAAGCATTGGTTTTTTCTATAATAGCTTGGCAATCATTATCTTGGTGCTTTCAAATAAAATCTCAACAGTACTGAAAGCCTTGCCTTACAATAAGGTCTAGGAATACACTGTTCTGATTCTCCAGGACTATTTTTTGTAGGATCTTGTTCCTAACAATAGTGGCAGGAATAATAGCCCTCATTTTCACCTGAAAGCAGACCACATTTTTAATCAGATTCACAGGACATAACATACCTCTTGACTTAGCATCATTGTGCTGTCAAAATGCTCTGAGTGCGTCTGCAACCACTAATTCTTTCCCCACTTGGCGTTCAATTTGCAAATCATACATTTGTAGCTGAAAAAACAAGCTCTATTCTTAGCAGCAGCAGAATGGTTTGCCAGGCCCCTTTTGGCACTGTCAACATGTGGTTTATGGTCAGTGTCAGCTAATAGTGGCCTCCCATAAATAAAAACATGAAACGTTTTTCACTCATGGACTGAGACCAAAGCCACTTTCTTTATTTTCGTTTATTGGAAGCTTGGTTGTACTTCATTCCTATGATGATTATTCTATTGGGGTTTTTAAGTTTTGACCACACCATTGTAAAGGATTGTGCAATGCTTTTCTTAGAGCCCTCAGTGAGAAAACTTGTTTTGCATTTATCATCATAGCAACTCACAACTGAAATCTCATCAACCCTTTTAATCTCTTCCTTTTTCTAAGGGCCAGAATGAATGTTTTGTCTCTGTCAAGATACCAATTTACTACAGCCTTGCTCGCTAAGCACAGAATAAAAACCCTTATATTTACCATTTCTCTAAATATTCCCCTTGTTTCTAGATAAGAGAGTTTTAGTGTTAATAGGTAGCATCTTGGAGTTGACATCTACATGAAGGGTCCTTTTTCTGCACTGAATTGCACCTGCCTGGATGTTTGTTCATTCTTCTTGTTGCTGCGTGGTTCTGAATCAAAGAGCCTACTTCTCTATCTTCTTGCCTCAGACATAGGACATTTTGTGGGTTTGCTGGGCTTTTTCAAGTGGATCTTCAAATGAATGCATCTGTTGGATGAAACCAAAGGTTTTGGCACATTTCTAATGTGATCTTTTCCTCTACTACTGTTAAATGTTTTCTGTGCTCTGTTAAATGGAGCGTAAACACATCATACAAGAAAGAAACTGAGAAGAGATAATGAAAAGATATTTCTATCATAACATTCCTTTTGCTTTTTCACACACACAAGTATAAAAAGTTGTCACCTGAGGAGCAAATAAAAAACCTGCTGCAAAGACGTGGTGAAGTGAGCTGCAGACTTGTGGCAGGAGAGTAGCCCATGGCAAGGGGAAATGGGCAGCAAAGCCAAAGAGCCAGAAGCTGGCTGGTAAGTGAGCTCAGCATGAAGTAGAATGGGCCATTCCTGGGGAAGGGCAGCAAGGCTGCAAGGCACGTGAGGGACACTAACACAGAGCTCTCTTATGCTACCCTGAATAAGCATTGGATTACCGCAGTCTGTTTTCTCCTGTCTATAAGATTGTTGCTGGTTTGGTTCCCTTGGAGTAAATGTTTGCTTTTGGCACCACCTTGACTTGTGCTCCTCTGACCATATTAGAAGTACTGTGTCCCATTAGGTCTCAGGCTGACTCTTCATTTATCATCACTGCCCTATCAGGCTTGTTTGAGTTATCAGTACAGTGGTGTTTGCTGTTCCTCCTCTGTGTATGTACCACAGAAATGTGTGTCCAAGGTTTTGTATCTTCTTTTCCATATGCTTAACACTGGCAGTGCTGTTTGGCAAAGGATACACAGCTTTTTGTGTTATTGCCTTGTGGAATTTTATTTTGAGCTCTTGTATACTTTTCTATCCTGGGTCACTCTTTCTATGTGTCTTGCTGGGCTTAGGTGTCCTACAGCATGTCATTCTGGTCAGGTAGGCTCCTTTCCTTGTGGAAATCTAATGACTTTGTTCAGAGATTAATTTTGGGAACTCCACAACAGACTTGGGGTGTTCTGTCTTGCATCTAAATCCAAATTTATCATTTATTATGTGGTTTTGTTAGTGCCACATACCTTCCAAGATGCAACCTTCAGCTGTCAGCCTTTGTTCAATTATTTTTACTTCTTTTTACTTCTTAGTGTATTGAAACCTGTTTCTCCAAAGTTTCAACATCATATGGAGATAAAGATAAGAAAAAGCAGAGGAAAACATCAAAGTGAAATTCTGCAAGTCAATAGCTACACTATTGTTTCTATAACACATATGAAATGAATGTGGTACTACACTGCACTGACTCTACATAATTTTAGCTTTCCTGATTTTTTTCAATTACTATTGCTCAGACTTTCCTAAAATTACCATTTTCAGAAAGTTCAAAATATGACTAATACCAGCCTCCAGACTCTGACATCTATGAAGAAACATGTCTAAAGAGAGAGGTGATTTTTAGCAGAAATTGTTTTAGTCTATGAGCTGTTTAAGCATTGACAGGAACCTGCTGCCTCTTTTTACTGTCCCTTACAATTATATTTCAATAAACTTCCTTGTCTGAGGAAAGAAAATTAAATTTTGACCTACCAAGTGACACTGAAAGAATATGTTCCCACTGTGTGAACATGAAAAGAATATATTTGTTGCCTGTTTTCTCCTCCAGTGCTGACCTAAATGACCTACTCACTCACCTTAGCATCTTAGCAGAGAATATGAATCAGTTTCTACTTCTGAAGGGCAGTCATACGTTTTCCATCACTCAGAACCACAGTTTGCCTCTTCATAAGCTGCGCATGCTGACTTGAAATATGGAATTACAGAACAGTTGGGTTGGAAGGAACCTGTAAAGGTTATCTAGTCCAACCTCCCCTGCCATGGGCAGGGACGTCTTTCAATACATTAGGTCGATCAAGACCTATCCAGTGTGACCTTGAACACGTCCAATGTTCATAAAATCATAGAATGGCTTGGATTGGAAGGGGACTTTGAAGATCATCTAGCTCCAAACCCCTCCCATGGGCAGGGACACCTTCAACTAGACCAGGGTGCTCAGAGATCTATCCAGCCTAGCCCTGAACATCTCCAGGGGTGGGGCATTCACAACTGCCAAGTGTGGGCAACCTGTTCCAGTGCCTCACCACAGTAAAGAATTTTTTCCTAATATCTTAATCTAAACCTACTCTCTTGCAATTTGAACCCATTCTCCCATGTCCTGTCACTAAATGCTCTTATAAATAGTCTTCCCCCTTCTTTCCTGTAGGTTCCCTCCAGATACTGGAAGGAAAAGATGGGGCATTCAAAGCTTCTGTGGGCAAGCTATATGCTTCCATTCTTACCCTAAAGACATTAATTTTTATTGGTGTTTTTCCTTGACTTCAGTAAAGCAATTGTTCTTATTCAGGTTGGGAGCGTTTCTTCAGAGCAGTGCTCACGTATCAGTCAGCTCTCCCTCACTGACCCATGAAGACCACTTCCATACAGCAGACGTCTACTGTGGCCAAAATCCTCCTCTGGCTTTTGCAGAAAAACAGTCATTGAACAACACTAGGAGCAGGAGCTACTCTAACTCTCCACAGCACCTATCAGTAGCGAAAAACCTTCCTACCATGAGTCTAAACACTAAATAAGAACCTTCCAACCTGACACCCTTTACCACAGTGAATTTCATGTTTTGCAAGCACCCTTACAGCTTCTTTGGGAGTGATGTCAGCAATTGCAGCACCCTCCAAGGTCTCCCAGGCCAGAGCATTCCCTGGCACGTGCAGGTCTGGGGCTGTCACTGCACTGCAGGGCTGCACTGTAGGTAGTGCCAGCTGGGAGCTCTGGGCACAGATGGCTCCCAGACACCATGTCCTACGCACTGGTATGGCTGCCTGCACTTGATTTGCTCCTTTAGAAAGTGTTTGATTTTCTCTGCATATCTCTCTTGGAAATTGACTGTTTCTGTTTCATGCATCAGCTGCTCTTCTAAGCCACAGGTACAGAGTCAGTGGCTGATTGTGAGCTGCCATGGCCTCCTCTCAATGTACTATTGTTTGAACATCTGCCTGTTTAAAAAACCCCTGCTTGCTCTAATTGCAGCTTTGGGCAGCATCTTGGCACAATGCATTCTTGAGGTTTGATTGACTATTTTGTCTATTTTCATCTTCTGTGGAATGATTTTGCTCCTTTCTGAGGAGCATGGCATGGTCTTTGGAAACATCTCAAATCACTGCCATACAAATTAATGCAAAGACCAGAGGGTGAGACATTCTCCACTCCCAAAATTTCTGAGTGCTCTTGTTGGCTGGATAAACTTAATCTCTTCATATGCAGTGGAGCTGAGCCAGCTGACACCACTTGTGAATCTGGCACTTTGCATTTAGACAAAAATACTGTTTCATGCAGAATCTATTTTTTACCTCTAAGAAAGGAGTCCAGGAACTGCAATCACAAAGGGATTTTGAAAATGAGTCCATATTTTAGAGCCTCAAAACCACTGTTCAAAACTTTATCCTGTATTAGATACCACACATTCCTGGGAGCCCTCTGCCCCCCTGTGCTGAACAGCTGATGCCTTCTTCTTAAAGGCATCACTAGACCACTGCATGAGGTGCACTAGGGCTGAGCAAGGGATACTTGACTGATTCAGCTTCCCAAAAAGCGTGTCAAGAAAAGAGAGCGGATGCAGACCCCTTAGTTGTCATCATCCTCACTTATTCAGCACTTCTGTGATTATCCATGCTATTGGACATCTGTGAGAAAAATGACTTACACCTGAGACCATCACACTCACCTTCACAGGACAGGGTGGAAATATTTATATTTCCTCTGGGTATTGTTCCACTTCCCTGGAAGAAGACAATTCGCAGTAGATCAGAGAAAGAATGAGGATGAAATCCTTCTCCTTGGTGAATTAGAGCATCCCAACAGAAAAGTAGATACAAGGATGCCAAGTGTAATGAATTTTAAGTATAAAGTAAAATTACAGCAACATTTAGGCTCTCCCCAAGGTAGAGAAGCATATTGATCACAAGTCTGTAAAATAATGCCTATAATACTCATTGCCAATCCTGGATTCTGTCACAGTATATATTCTCTCTTAGTAACTATGAAAGGTCTCTTCTTTTTTTCTTTTTTCTTTTTTCTTTTTTTAATTGTTATTGGTTTTGCCATTACTGGCATTATACACATAGATGAAAAATAGTCTCAAATGATGGGGAGCTAGAAACTAACTGCAGCATGATTTTAAACCAGAGAGATATCTAGCATGAATCTGTATTTTAAAACAGTGTTTGACATGTATAATTTTGAGTCAGGTAACTCACCAAGAATTCTTTTTCCCAGAATTTAAATCCATTTATCTTTGTTTACACTGAAAATATTCTACATTCCCCAAGTACAGAAAGCTACTCTGACTATAAAGCCTGGCATTTTCAGCTTTTTCTTTTCTGTCACTTCTAGCAGTTAGAGACTCTTATTTATGACTTCAATATAAATTTCTTCCCTATTGTATTTGTCATTGAGGTCTTGTCAAAATTTTTGTTTTAAGTTGAAAAAGTTCTTTATTCCCAAAGGCATTATTCTCTATCAGAATTTTGTCTATTTTCACCCCTAAAAATGAAACTTGAAGTTTTCCTGATACTATGTAGGTTTTTTTTAGATCTTTAAACTTAGGATGAACCCAAAGAGACTCCAGTTTGTCTGAGAGACTGGTGGGATGGACAAGAACGGATTTTTACCCCTCATTTCTGAACCTTTGGACTGGAGACAGAAATGATGCCTAAGTACAAGCTGCTAATGCAATTTGAGATAGCAGATGGCTCAGATGACTCAAATGTCCTAGGGCATTTCAACTCTATGGCCCTTGCAATGACACTAATGTCTACTTTCAGGTAACTGATTCCCACCTCAAGGAGGTGGGTTTAAGACACCTGAAGTTAGGTAACTAAACATAGGTGTTTACCTGTGAGTAAGGTGCCAAGTTTGCGTTGTAGCCAGCAGGGCTCTGTTCAAACTGGCAGCTGGAGGTGCACTGTCTGAGGCTGCACATCACTCCACATTTGTTTTTAATTTTCATAAAGAGTATGGAATTTACCTTGTATGTCACACTGGGTCAGAAGAAATCACTCCTCAGCCAGAGCAGTGACAAAGGCACTACACAGTTACCCTCTTTTCAAACAAAGTGGATTTTCATGTGCATGTATTTGCTGGGCTGTAAATTTAGCCAGAGCCATACAAAAGCCTTGCACCCAGAGCCTGCCATGCAAGGTCCCATAACAGAGGATGACACTTGCAGGCTCCATGTCCTTCTCGATCCTGGCCATTATGGGTTCCCACACTTCTCCTGCAGCTCAGCAGCAGCACTGTTCCTGGAAAACAGAGCTGGAGGCGCACTGGCGTTTCCAGGAAGGAAGAGGTCTGGCCGCATGACTGGAAGCCCTGGGGCAGGGCTGGCTGGCAATGCCGCACTGCCGCAGTGCTGAGCAGAGCGTGACAGTGCCCCTGGCGCAGTTACAGGCTTCATGTGGCACCACGGAGAGCTGAGGGCAGGGTGTGCACCAGACGCAGGAGGTGGAAATGCTGTGGGGCAGGCACAGGCAGGCTTTGCTCTTCAGAATATTAGGGATACCTAGCTAGGCCTGCCAAGATTTGAGTGCTAACAGGTCAAAACTCAACGATTATTAAAATTTCAAACAACAGTTTTTTCACTGAAACTTGAATTTTGACACAATTTGAAAAACTGGTCAAGATGGGAGGGGATCACATCTGGACATTTTCATTATGCATTCTCTCTTAAGATGGGGAATAGTTAGGGTCAGAACCTTGTTAACTACTTGGAACCTCTAAAAAATACCCACATCTTCGGTGTGTGTAAGCCAATGCCATATCTGACAAGATATATATCAGATACATATTTTAAAGATATAATTATTACTAAGATGCTGAAGATAATGTCCCAACAACCCAGTTTTATCCTCAAAGAACTAACCAGTTTTTCCTATTTCCATAGCAAATGCCTTAACAAAAGTGAACAGAGTAAATAATTATTAACAGCCTAATTTTTCTCCTGGGGGAATGTTGAAAACTGCTTTTAAACATCACCCTAATCTATCAACATGCAGCACATTACAGAAATGTCAAGTTATCACAAAAGTAGCAATGGGAAGATATTTTTCAATAAACATCTATGCAGCAGAACAAATCCTGAAAAGCATTTTTCTTGTCTTTTCTGTGTTGTGGATTTTTTTTCTGGAAAGGTGTGAATGGTCTCTAAACATTGAATCACAGCTAACAAAATTACTTATGAAGATTTGTACTTGGGATGGCTTTTTTCCTTAATGCACCAGGAGTGCAACTTACTTCACAGAGGGAAAGGAAAGGAGTTGTAGGAAAGAGGTTTCTTCTCAACATGGCTATGGTGAGAGCTGTTGGTGCTGAGCACACAGAGGTACATGGACTGAACAGCAGAAACCACTGGCCTTGACAAAGCTGAAGCCCCTTTCCTGTGGCTGCCCATGAAGTCTGGCAATCACCATTCACTGCCACCCCTGCAATTGGTATTGAAGAACTCAGAAGGTTCTGACAGTGCAGCCTTAAGCGCAAAGACAATGATTTATCTTGCATCGTTCCCAAAGATCACACTGATATGTGACTCTGTTGTGACCTCTATTGGATTTTTTTTCTGTCAGATGGTAGTATTTAAAAATAGATGAAGGAAGGACAGGATGATGTGGGTATAAAAAGTAAGACAGAAGAAAGGAGAATTGTAGTCAAAGACAAAAGAGAAATATTAACATTCTGTTGAAAAACATCCAAAGTAAGTCCCCTCCCAAAATTATAAGAAATAATAAGACTGGTTTTAGACTCTTGTTTTAATAAGTAGTTTGGGTGGTCCAGTCTTGCTTGTGAGACAAATCAAGTCCTTAAGTTGCTGATGTTTGGGGATAGTTGAAATTTCTTTAGGTTGTGAGGCCAGTTTTATGTCAGCTCATGTCTGTACTCTTGTAGGTACTAAATTGTCTTTCAGAGTAATTTTCAGAGTTACTGAAAACATTGTATCTATGTATACAGGTATGAGGAGAAATGGCAAAGCTCAATAATAAGTAGGATTTATGATTATTTATTGTACTTGCTGATCTGGGTGCAATACAAGTACTATGTGTTAAGTAACAACTCAATACATAGCTCTTAAAGAGGCTTCAGAAATAGGTATCATAACCCTATTCTTCTTTCCAAGAGGGATGATTGCCTACTTCAGGTTTTTGTAGTGGCAGCAAAACTTCTAAACACAGATTTCTCTTTCTAAATGTCAGGATGGAATGGTTAGCCAAGTTCATCTGCACTTTCACTCTATGAGAAGACCTATAGTATCACCTAGGCCAGGAAAAACACTCTAAACACTCTAAATTTCACATATTACTCAGCCACAGTCCTGGGAGAAGAAATGCACAGCAGCTTCTATCAATTCAATCTGTGGAGAGTTTCGTAGTGGGAAACAAGCAAGCAGTTATGGTGGCACAGCTTTAGCTTTAGGTATCTATTTTAACCAGCAGCACAATATTTTGGTGAAAACATTTGAATGTACTTTGAACACTGTGATCTCATCTTCATGGCTTCTAAAAGAACTGTCATATCATTTTCTCTTTTTTTAACTTTTTTTTCTTTTTCTTTTAAGCAC
The DNA here is from genome assembly GCA_013397795.1 of Orthonyx spaldingii. Classification (NCBI taxonomy): domain Eukaryota; kingdom Metazoa; phylum Chordata; class Aves; order Passeriformes; family Orthonychidae; genus Orthonyx; species Orthonyx spaldingii. Next base: position 175,333 of record VZTJ01005627.1, on the reverse strand, counting down.
TTATTTACATTTTAAAAGGCTTCAATTAACCTCTCTTCTTTGAGTTACACTCAAATAATTTTCACCCAAAAGTTATTAAAAATACTTAGTTTTCTTAATTTACTTATCAGTCTGAAGTCTGATAACTGCCTCAAACACAGAAGAGGGATAACATCTGATACCCTTACAGAAAATTACTAGAGGTTGTATAGTAATAATATCCAGAGGGCACTTTAAAGACTCACAAACAAATTTCCTTAGGTAAATCTTTTTCCTTCAGAGCAAACATTGTAAGTTTATTTTGAAACCACTTATATCATGTTATTACTTTCAGTAGAAAAGCTGTAAAAACATATTTTGTATAAGCAAAAACCATTAAAAACTCCCAGCACTAAGTTATTTCTAAATGCCTTGAAGGTACAGCAGAAAAAAAAAAAAGAAGAGAAAAAAGTCATCTATATCATGCTGTACCCAGTAAATATTGCAAGGTTAGACTCCTCAATCTACTGTAGTCATCCTGCTACAGAGCTCTGTGTGTTATGGATCCTGCAATGTTTCCCACTTCTGCTGATGTGGGCACCTTTTGGGTAGTGGACATTTTTGCAGCCATGGGAGCTGCAGGGAAACTCTGGCAAGCACTAGCTGTAATTTCTTTACAGATGGAACACATCCCCCTCAAAAAATATATTAACCTATCCCTTACTGTAATTCCCTATTTTAAGTAAATTTTAGTTCTTCTTCATAAGAAGTCACCAGAATATGATTTAAGTAATCATAAACTTTAAATATTTTAGCATGAAATATATTCTTATATCTTAACACCAGAACATTGTACTCTTTAGCCACTCTGGATGAAATCTTGTCTCTTGAAACAGATTGCTGCTTTGCTGTTCAATCCAGGACAAAGACGAATTCCTATATTGAGCATTTGTATGTTCTAAAAGTATTGAAATAGTCCATGAAGTAAGGGCTTAATCACCGTTAATGAAGACAGCCACCATCTTCAGTCATTAATAACTGAAGTCATAACTTCATGATATAAAAAAGTGAAAATTGTCCTTGCACAAATAAGCTCTAACAAATAGATGTTCAAAATCCAGAGGAAACAGTAAAATGCATTGTGTGATTAAACAGACTGACATCTGATATTTTCTCAGTACCCATTAAAATAAAGTGTTTAAATAAAAACTGCAGATTGGAGCAATGCATTCCAGATGTTTTCTTGGTTGAAAAGGAAAATACAAATCAAGTACACTTTTTTTTTTCCATAAGAGATGAAGTCCTGTCCCTGCAGCAAGGGCAGGAGAATGCCTAAGACATTCACACAGGCTTCTCTCTGGTAGAAGAAACTACACCAGCTGGAGGTGGCTTATCAATAGAAAATAAATGAATAAAAGAGTTTACTGGAAATGTGAGGATATGAGGCTCTTCTCTTCTGCTTGTTTTTCCAGTTGGAAGTCTCTGCATCCTGATTTGGAGCTAGCCTGGCATCTGGAACCAATTCAAGAGAAGCATTAAAAGCTTTGAGGAAAAGTCAGTTTTAACCTGGCTGCTGTTTCTGGAGAAGACAATGCTTTTGTGTGCTACAAGCTCACCAGCATGACATCCACAGGGACGGTCTGTAGCCCTCACTACCTGTTCTAAACAAAAGATTTGCAATGCAAAACAGGGAGCAAAAGAAATTGGAACAACATACCCAGAAATATGGTGTGTTGGAGGCCCTGTGCTGCAAGCAATTAAAAATCAAAATTTAACTCCCCCTAGAAAGAAAACTCACCATTTGCGCAGTCTGCTTTATTCACTGTCATGAGGTTCCTCTGACAGGCCCTCAAAGCCACCTGCCATAGAACAGGGATAGCAGATTACGTTGCATTCCCTTGACATGTAGGTTTTTCAGGATCTGACATTTGATTATATTCTCCATTCTTTATAAATAAAAAGGCCGTACATATTTTTAACAAGAATGCTAATGTGTGTGTGTGCATATGTTGTGTATATAATAATGTGTATATGCACTAAATTCTAATATATAATGTATATCATACTAACGTATCTACTATATATATATATGAGATGTGAAAGGCATTACATAATTCTAGAAAACTGTCAAAACCAACCTTTGAATCACTGCTGATTATTGTTCAATGATTTAAAAAGTTGAGTGATGCATCACAAACTGACATTTTTCTAATGTATTTTATAGATAGATGCTATCCCCAGGCAAGGGACCTGTTAAGATGCCACTGTTATCAGCTGGGTGGCTCATTCCCCAGTGTGCACAGAAATGTGCACACAAACCTCTGAGCAGAAGCTGGAGAGGGGCAGCCTTCCCAAGCTCATTTCTTCGTGCAGGCCGCAGAACATGTGCAAGGTGAGGGCAGGTCCTGCACAGACATGCACATTTTCTCTGGTGCTCCTCACCCCTTGCCACTCATGCATCCATTTGCACCTCTTCATTAAATCATTGCCATTCTCAGCATAAAAACCTGGGAGGCTCAGGGTGCCGCACAGCACACCCTACCCCAGACAGCATCAGTTCTGGAAAGAGCAGGAACAGTCCATGTAGACAGAGGAGTTTAAGGAACTTGACTCTCAGAGATATTTCACTAAAGGCCTGACTGAGGACATGCTGCCAATAAATTACCTCTGCTGGTTTGCAGCGCATTGGCAGCAGGCAAAGGACACTGTTCCCAGCTGGAGATGACAGAGAGGCTCTCTCAGATGACACAACACCTTTTTCCTTTCTCTCTTTCCTTCTGCAGAAAGGGAAAACACAGCTGTCAGCTCCTGATGCAAAGCCAGGTCCCAAGCCAGGTCCTTCCCCACCTCCAGCATGACGTGGCTAGCAGTCAGGATCTAAATGAAAGAGTCCACACCACTGCATTTTCCTGTCCCAATCAAAGCAGGGAGTATACCCAGGTATTCAGCCGCTCCTGGGTCACCAGGCTCCTCAGCAATGAGATGCCCTCTTTCTACATATGGAAATAAGAGAAAATGAGAGGAAGGGAGAAGGGAGGAGGAGGAGGATGGGCTTCTGTAAATGCTGTCCTTTCTTCTGGGCTTGAAAACAAGAGGTATCTGCAGTTTCCACAAACTCAGAGGTGGTGAAGGCAGGGAACTCTGCCCACAGCCCTGCCCACAACCTTCCATCCTTTGTGGATGGCAGTAGTGCTTTCCTGCTGGAGGGTGGAAGGGTTGGTGACCAGCAAATCACTTGGTGTGTTTGAAGAAAGACATGGATAATATTCAGGAAGTAGAAGTGGCACCACAGATAATAAACACATCTTTCACTATTATTTAAATATTTTCAAAATTCAGTAGTTGTTTAGTGCAAAAAAACTGTGGTGAACTGGTGCCAGATTTAACATCAGCAGGGATTTGGATGGTAATTACTGACAGAAAGTTACACTGCTTTTTAAAATAAATTTGGCGCCAGACACAACAAAGTTTGCCATCACCACTGCAGAAAAAAAGATCAGTGAAGTATGAGAAAATACTAGAAATTAATATTTATATGTAGAAAGATTAACTGGGAAGCTTAAGAAACAAATTACCATGTTTTCCCCCTCTTAATTTGCTATTCCACATCTTATATTTTCATGTAGTGAAATTAGATAGAGTTTTGTATATTTAGGCCTAACTTGGAGATGATCGCAGAACATTTTTAAGGGAGTGCTCTTGTACTTGTAAATTAGTCTTATTTGGATATCACACCTATGTGACAGTGAACATGTTTTTTATTCAGTGGTCATGAAAGAACACTCATGATATAGAAGAAACTATGCTGATATTTCTTCTGTGCCCTTTAGTACCCATTAAAAAACCACTGGATTTGGCAAAGAAAAAAAGTTTAAATGTCTTTCTGGTTTTTATTAACCTTCCAACAGATGACTATATTTTCCCCAAAAATATTTGGTTCTGTGTTGAACCTCTTTTTCATTTGTTTAACTGTATGGGATAAACTAGGGTTCAATTTGAAAAACATTCTCACTGTGTGGAGAAATTATATTAATATGATATTAATATCTGCCTGTCCTTATTAACAGGAGTTTCCAGAATTTGAATGTGGAGTAATGGTGTATTTTATCATTTTGTTTTTCATTGAAAGAAACTTAATATATGTAAAAAAGGCTGCATAATAAAACTAATCATTAAGACATATTTTGATGCAATGAAAACCCCATAATTACAGTATCCTAATCTGCTGTTTAATGTCAGTTGCATCAGTGAGGTGTCATATATTCAAGATGTTTCATGGCATGGAAAAACAGACTTATTTTTTGGTTCTTTACTTTCACAATAAACAAGTTTTCCAGAACTGTGAAAATGGGTCCAATGATGTTCATGTCCTTTATATCTCTAAATCAAATTTGAAAATTGGGTATGATAACAGGCCTAATAAGATAAAGAAGATTACTTTCTTAATAGAGTATGATAGCATATTTGCCAATTAGTTGTCTTTTAATTCACTGTATAAGGAGGTGGCTATTGCCAGGGACTTGTTCTTCTCTAATTGGAATCCAGTGTTCATGAAGAATAATTGTGTTTTAGACCAACTTCATTGATGTCCTTCATTTAGTAAAATCACTATTCTTCGAATATACAGGCAACTGTCATAGTTCCATCAAATTCCCTGGAATAAGATACACATGCTACTATAAATAAATGCAAAATTCCAGTAAAATCAACTTTAAAAAAAAAGGTACAGTGAAGTATCTCATCTCAGCAGTACAAAATTTTCCTTATTAAAAAAATTTCTTTCAAAATTTATATATTTGTTTGCTACCTGCCAGAGCTGAAGAATGTCAAGATTTATCATTTGCATGTGGGAAATCAGCAACTGATGGATAATATAAATGACTGTTTGAGAACTAAATTCTGAAGTAGATTCTATTGTATACTCTCTGCCAGTTAACTGAGCACTACTGTATATTATAATTACCTCAGAGTTTCATTTTTTTTATTTTAACAAAAACAAACCCTTCTATTATTCTGATTACAGTTGATAATCAAACCAGTAGCAGAACATGTTTTTATTAAAATAGTGCAGCTCTCTTCAAATGCTTTGTGAAGTCTTGTCTTTTTTACTCAAATTTCATTTGTGTGAGGAAAAACCAGGTTGAAAGGCTGTGGCAATGTCAAAATTGCTCATTTTGACATCTTTGAATGAAAGTCTTATGGGTTTTTTTCTTGAAATGACTTTTTACTTTGGTTTGGTGTTTCATACAGATATATATATGAGATGTGTGAAAAATCTAAATTGGAAAGAATTGATCCATCTGAAACTATGTATTTTTCTTTTTGCTGAACACATTAATATTCAAGTTTTACAGAACTGGGATTAAAATGTCTCTAGAAAACTCCAAGGTTTAGAAGGATTTTCATTCCCCATATAATTCTAGCTTTGCCTTAAGTAATGGAGCAGACATGTTACCAGAGTTACAGATAAAATGGCCTCTAATAACTCTCTGATGTCTACCCTTGAAATGTGAACACACACAAAATCTTTAAGACAAGCAGCTTTTGGGTGTCAGCTTGAAATTCAGAGACACTTCTCTCCGGTGGCTTCATTTAGCAATTCTTGAAGACTAGAACTGAAAGAAAAGAACTACACCATCTGAGTATTTTCTTCTAACAATTATCCACCTTGCCAAGGAGATGGAGATGGTCTTCTGGAGCAAGTTAACCCTTTGAAGCCTGAGAAAGGTTGCTATTACCTTTCAAAATTTCCTGCAAACCATGTAGTGGCCGTTGGCTTGTGCAAAATGAGTCTTAGCTATCTCAGAGTGGTTGTCCATGGTTCTTGGACTTACATCAGCAGAGAAATGGAAGCAAAAATAGGTGAAATGTGAGGATGTTATTCTAAAAATGGAGGCAAAATAAATAAAGATCTTAGGCTTTGGGAAGGCAAAATTACATTTTGCAGAGGTGGCAAATGGGTTTGTCAGGGACCAGACTTCCCAAAGAGACTAGACTTCCCAAAGAGATCCAGGTCCCCTGACCTTTGGCCACAGTAATGGCAAATTGTCACCCAAACTGTCACCAAGTCTGATCTTGTTTTTCAGCTGGCTTCAGCTGATTGCATGCATCTAGTACTGCCCAGAAAAGGTCTGATGCCAGCCGGAAGGAAGGAAGACAAAAAGCTTCCTGCTCAACTGCTGCCTTGACCTACTACCTTGCCTCTCCTGTATGCCGGCAGAGAGGAATAAGACAGAGTTGGTGGCAGAACAGCTCTGAGCACAGTTTTAAGTTTTTTACCATCATGATTGCTACAGTTGGGGAATGCACTTGATGTCCCCATCCTAAACCTTTACAGGGATGTTTCTGTGGAAGCACTTCTGAGTCAGCACAGATCAACACAGACCATGGCCAACAATATGACACAAAGAGGGTATAGATGTTCTGCTTCATGTTGTGATTTCACCCTTCTAGACCTACAGCCAACAATGGATAGTCCTGTGTGCAGCATCTGAAAATGAGAAGCAAACTTGCACATTCTCCAGCAGTTAAAACACTGACAGCCCATGGTGTCCCTCTTGCTGTGGCAGCTGTTCACATTCACAGTGTGTGGACAAGGGGAGGGGACAACACTCCAAATCAGGATAACTGGCAGAGCTTTGGAGGTAACGAATGACAGGCAATGCTACCACTAGGACATTTCTCACAGGAAAGGGAATGGCTCAGACAAGTCTGCATGCCCAAATGAAGCTCCTGATCAGGAAAAATTGAAGTTGCTGATGTGCTGAGCACGTCAGAACCCACTGCAGGGTTTCCAAAAGCAAACCATGGCTGCACAAACCTCTGTGCCCTTCTGTCTTCAGAGATTAAGCAGATGATACACAGGACTTGTTGAAAATCCATAAGGACTGGGAGGTGGGATAAATGAGGGCTTGCACAGTGCTAGTTTGTAATGTCATTCTTCTTGGTTTTCTCCCCAGAACAGGTGATCCTCAGGCTGAGTATCATCTTATCAGTACAAAAAAATAAACTATTTAAAATGTGTTGTATAAAGCCAACTATATAAACAAATTGAAATAATCTGTGTTTTTCTTGGTTTCTGTTCATTAGAAAGTATATGACCAATTTATTTCCTTTTTTCTAGTTTTCCCAATAAATTAGCTAAGTAAATAAAGTTCGGACAGTATTTATATACACTGTTACGTGCACATAGACTCTTTTATCAATAATTTAAGCAACCTTTATAGAACATAATAAAAAACTACACAGTAAGTGAAATGCCTATCTTTTCTTTGTGTTTTTGTTGGTTTTGTTTGTTTGTCTTTTGTGGGGAGAGGTTGTTGGATTGGGTTGGTTTTTTTTAATTTTGCGTGGTGGAAATAAATTCCACTTTAGAAGAAGTTTGCAGCGCTGAAGTGAAGACTATCAGGAGAACCCATTAAAAACTTTTACATAAGTTGCTGTTTATAATAGTTCTGCTATATTATAATAATAGCACTCAGGTATTGGAAAGATTTCCCACATGCTGTAAATGTAGTTCTGTTGTTGAATTCTAATATTTGGTATTTTGACATCCAGTCCTTACTGGAGCAAACGTGGGGAGAGGCTACAAACTATGACTATATACAACTCATGCAATGTTGATTTTTAATACTATGCAGTTCTACCAGAGCAATACAAACTACAGTATAGGTGTTTACACAGACCACATTTAGAAGTAGATCTCTAGGGAGGAAAAGCTGAAGCATTGCAGTGGATTGACAGGTTTGTGCTCAGAAAACTCTAAATTCACCTGTCTCTCATAAAAGTAACTGCTGACTTAAGAAAGAATACCAAGACCCTGGAAAAATAAACATGGAAAAGAGATGCTTTAAGATATAGGCAGTATGTACTTTATGTTACACTATCCATACTGTGTGGTTTGTGGTTTGGAACAAAAGCAATTGCTCAGTAATTTCTCCACAATTCTAATAATAACAACCTTGTATGCCAGTAACCTGCAAATGAACTATGGCCAGAAACGAGTCCTCAGGTCCATATTCCCAGCTGGTAAAATGATCAGAGCTGATGCACACACACTAGTTCCTACCAACTACCTGAAAGTTAATATTCCCTTGTTGTTCACAGGAATTTGTATTTAATAGATAACTTGAAGTAGCCAAAGCAGAAGGAAGTTTTTGAGCAAACTAAGAGGGCCAGCTGCTCACCAAAACCCGTGAGCCTGACTGTGAGCCAGAGGCACAATCTACTGCATCCCTTCACAGTCCCTTGGAAATGTACTTGGGAATTTTATCCTCCCTCCCCAAAACAGTGCATCTGGCAAATTCCCTTGCCTCTTATAGCTCAAGCCAGGCAGCTTAAGCCATTGTGCCATGTGAGTGATGAGAAAAGGGACAAAGAGCAAAGTGGTAGCAGAACCCTGGTTTGTTCAACTACCAACAAGGTGCTTGCAATCTTTCTAATATTGTATTGAACTAGTCAATAAGTAGATAAATTACTTTGGTGGAGACGGAAAAAAAATTTCAACATCCCCTGGAGGAGAGAGGAATATCACTTAAGTGGACACACTCAGAAGATTGTACTTCAGACTAATATTTTGCAATAAAAAGCAGCGTGCCTTGGTTTTGATATGGGTTTAAACCACTCTTTTTCATGTTGCTATTTCTATTTGTATGCTTCAACTCTGTTTTTTGTTTGGTTGGTTGGTGTTTTTTAAGTGGTGCTCAACTGCTACATAATTAAAAATTTTAAGGCATTTTAAAATTATCTGCAGGGTGACTGAGTCAGATTTTGATTGGTTGTGTTTAATAACAGATGTTTGTTAGTACTGTAGAGCAATATACTAACACACTAAATGTTCGACTAGAAATGCATATTTGTTACAAGAAAAACATTTAATTGATTTACCTTGTGGTAATAATTGTTTTACTCTTAGTCATGTATTAAAATAGATGTATTTTATGCAATGATAAATACAAAAAACATCTCACTAACATCCTCTTGTGTCAGAATTATCCTGGCTATGAGCACAGTCCTCTCCATCTGTGGTAGATGACTGAAGAGATAAGCAAACTGTTGTTTCTGAATAGGGAGGGAGAGTAGATGTATATAATCATGGGCTGTTAAATCACCTTAAGGATGATAGCAGCAAACTACCAAAAATTGATATGGATCTCATTTAACATCATCTCAAGTAACAAATTATTACTCCAATTTTACAGTTGGGAAACTGAGGCATAAACATGGCGTGTAATTTCTCCGAATCTGCTCGGGGAGACTGCTGGTTGTGTTGATAAGAAAACACTGAGCTCTTAGCAAACTAATGGATTTGTTGTACTGTCCTTCATACACAAGGCATCCAAGATAAATCAGCAGCAGTTAAATTAGAAAACAATCTTAATTTTAATGCTTTCTCATAAGATCTTACCTTTTTCTAAACCCACAATTAATTCTCCCTCTTACCTCATTCCATACAAGTACTTTAATTTTAAAGTTGAGATCCTAACACAATTCTGGCCAAGATCTGAGTTTCTTTTATGTCCTGTTCCCCAGCTATCTTAGAAAAGGGGATCTGTGCATTTTGGGGTTCTCTATTGTCTGCATAACTTCCAATTGAGCAATTAACTAGAGTACTTAAAATGCAGAGTTTTCGACAAAGCTGAAAAAAAGTCCCAAATACTCTATTTCTCAGCATGCTGAATTACTAGCTCAGACAAATGCTTTTGTGATAAAACTGCAGAAGGATCACAGCCCCTCTAGAAAAATTATTTAATATCAGTATAAATCTTTTCCTTGTTTATTTTGTAAACCCTACATCCTAAATCATTCTTAAAAATCCAGCAGATAAAGGCTTCCTTCAGGCAAATCTCTCCAGTGATCCTGCCACAAACCTGATGCTCTCATGTCATAGGAAAAATGCTCAGTCAAGCTCCATTCTGCATTCCTCTAAGAGGGAGCAAAATGACGGAAGCGAGTATCAAATCTCAACTTTACTTAGACAAAGCTGTCTGGGAAGAAATGGACAGAAATGTGCTAAATGGCAACATGGCAGATGCTGAATCCCGTTCGTAACATACCTACTGAAAATCAGGGAACTTGGTGGGACACTCATAGTTAAGCTCCTTTCCAGGTATCTCCTGAAGTTGTTATCTTTGCCTTTCTGTCTCCTTAGAAAGAGTCTGTGCCCTCTGAATAACTGAGCAAAGTTAAGGGTAGGAAGTGAAAGATTTAGGGGCCTTTTTTCTGCAGAAGGACAGTTTAGGGATCAATAAATGCCATGAAATTCTCTATTTAAATTTAAAAAAAAAAAATTAAAGATTTTACAGTATGGTAGAACTATAACTTGTAGCAATCACAGGAGTGATATAGGAATATTTATTTTATGTAAAAAGAAATAACTCTGTTATTAAGCATTTTATTTTGTCAGAGCTCTGTGCCAAGATATTGAACTAATCATACTAGGAATCACAAAATCCATGATTCTTAGGGAGACAAAGTCTTCCAGACCTTCTCCATCTTTTTTTTTAAATATTACTCCCAAAGCAGAAGCAGATTCTGATGATTGGAGTAAGTAATACCCCAGTTACACAGTTACACAGACAATTGAAAGACAAAATCTTGGAGGAACGTATTTCATATATGCTAGTGGTAAAATTGTGTAAGGTAAGGCTGCATTTAAAGTAACAATAAATATATATGCTTAGTCTTCCATATATTATTCTGGCAGAAGGATATGTAAACATTAAATTCATAACTTAAGTTTATTTACCTGCAGTTACATGTTTTTCAAGAAATTGGTAAGCTGCAGATTTCATTTTAAGTAATTGCAGACATCTGATCTAGTGCAATAGTTTGACAGCTGGAAAGTGTAACATGGAAAATGTGAAGGAATTTGCATTTCCTCAGCCTAACACACCAGTCAGACTTCTGCCACTCTGCTTCCTTTATACCAACCTCTTTCATCAGATCATGCATTTTAATGAAAAAACATTGCAGTAATCAGTGTCAGAAGATTTAAAGCCAGGAATGGAACCTGACTTTAAAAAAGCAAAAGCCTGGAAATACTCTCCAGTGGGAAGCAATTAGAACAATACAGGAAAGTTAGGTGTTATTGAATGCTGCAGAAGGCAAACAGAGCAATGCAGCCATGGAAACCATCGCAGCAGTGGGTCCTCTCTGATGGAATGCACAGAACCTCAGAGGGATACACAGAACTACCAAAACTGCACCTCCTTCCTTTCTCTGCTTCCTGCTTACTTCCTCTTCTGTCTTGGTATGAATCACTATCAGTGAACAGGTGAAGAGGAACTGTCAACCCATACATCTCTGTGGATTTCAGAGATAGGCATCTGAAGCTCTTGTCAATAAAGAAGAGCTTGTTCTTTCCCCCATAAATAATGTATTATTTCCTAGTTGCCCAAAGACCCAAATCACAAGATCTAGCATTTCTTTTAAAAGGTTGAGTCCCACTTGAAATAATTTACTAGCCATTAAATGACTGTCCAAAAATGCCACAGTTTTGAGTAGAGGATGCACAGCTTCTGAAAATAAGCAGAAAACTGTCAGATGACATATGCAAATGAGCCAAATAGATAAAAAGGGATTTTCATAATTTATAAACTGGATCTAGCAAATAAATATAACCTTAAAAATACAACACCCCCATTACTCTTGCCTTATTCTCTCTTAACTAGAGAACCATAAAAACCTCTAAAATAACCAAACATAATGAATGGTGTTCATTACTGGTGTCATTCCACTGAAGCTAGCACAGACACAGTGGGGAACAGAATCTGGATAAGCATCTCAACTATTCTTATTTAGATGAGTACTACTTAAATAAACTCCATTCAGCAATTGTTCCTGAAAACCTTAATCCTTCTAATATGTAATCACTAGTGATAGTCATTAAAATAAAAAGAAAAAAAGAAAAAAAAAAAAAGAAAAAAAGAGAGGTTTAAGTTAAAACACCTAAGATACCATACAAAATGATATTGCAGAACCATATGAAATACCTCAAAAAGGAATAGAAAACAAACACAGACACCTTTCATTGTGCTTTTATAAACTCAACACATTCATCTGATTAATATTTGGGAACTTCAAATAACGAAGGATCTCCCTGTCTGAAATGTAATTGTTTCAGCATACTTTTCCATGGATACTTCTTTACATATCGTCTCCTTTCAGGGAGTAGCTGAAGACTAGCAATGTTTGTAAAACATTGTGTAAGCAGACACAGAAGTATTTAACCATAGTAGCATTAAATTTATGTTGACCAAATTTAACAAAACCCCCTGCTTTTTACAATGATGTTTTTACCATCATTTACACATAAATTCGGTCACAGACATGATGGTGAAAGGACTGAACGAATAGGGGGGCCATACTTTTGATCTGTTTTGTGGGAGTTGTGGAGCTTTTTGTGGATGTGTTATTTTTGGGGAGTTGGGGATTTTTAGTTTGGTTTTGGTTGGGGTTTTTTTCTGATTACATCAATTTTTCTTTGAAATTCCTTTGAGGAATTACTTCACATTTATTACGAGATCCACGCTGCCTGCGGGGGTGAGCGGGGAAGAAGGACGTGCCCTGCTTTCCGCCCGCGATGCCGCTCCCCGCACCACGCTGCAGCCGCTCCGCGCCGCGGAGCCCCGCGGGGCGGGAGCCGAGGGGTCCGCGCACCCGGCCCGCCGCGGGACGCCACTGCCACCTGCTGAAGGCACCGAGACACTGACGGCCACGGCCCCCGGCAGCCCCCCGCGCCCCCGGGGCCGCCCCCGGGACAGACTCCGAGCGATCGGGGCACCACGGGGGCCGGGCGTGGCGGAGGATGCGGAGGATGCGGAGGATGCGGAGGATGCGGAGGATGCGGAGGATGCGGAGGATGCTTTCGGCCCCGCACTCACGAGTGTTCCCCCAGCAGCATCGCAGTGCAAAGGACGGTGTCAAATACAGTTGGATTTAGGGCCACTGGTTTTCTTTCCTTTCCCTCCCCACAGCTTCTCGATTTACCAGCTCCAGCTTTCTGAAGCAGACGGTTGGCATGTCTTAAGTGAAACGAAATGTTTGGTGTCTTCATGGTTGTGGAGCAGCTCCACAATGTGTGTTTTACTGTAATTATTTTTCCCTTTTAAAAAGCACATTATTTGATTTCAAAGATGTGCTTTAGGAAGAGAATGTGCCGCTTCAGTGGGCAGCAAATAATTATGCAAGAGAAGGTAAGGTTACACGGTGGAAATTATTACTCCTAACTAATGAGGTGCATGAACCCAAAATGCCTTTAATAAGGCTCCACAACCAAAAGCAATGTGCAAAAAACATTGTTATATACCATATGAAGGAAAGAAAACCTGTTTGTTTTGTAATAGGGAACAATATCCTGATCAATATCACTTGGGGTTTAAAGCAACACTGGTCTTCCAAAATTGTCATCAGCATTTCAAATGCTCCCCTCTTTAGAAAATAAAGTCAGTAACTCCTTGTCAGTTGAGCAGAAATAAGCAATAAAATGTTTATTGCTTTCTGAAGTCCATTTGTTTCAGCAGGAAACTGTCTCCACTGTTACACTACTCAAGTGTACAGATTCACTCTGGAAATAGGTATCCTTATCTGTATGGATTTAAATATGGAAAGAGACAGTGAATGGAAAGAACAACTTCAATAAGATATTTTAAGTTACAACTGAATTGTGTGTTTATGGCCCCAGACAGTGTGCTCGGCAAAACGTTCCAAAACACTCATCTCTAAGCTTTCAGCTATTTCTCCATTCTGCTCCAAATGCTCTGTGAAACATTTTAAAGAAGAAGAAGAAAAACAAAACAAAACAAAACAAGGTTTGCTATCAGGATCTAACATAAAGAAGATAGAATAATTATGATAACCATTTCCAACTGAGTTATAAATGCAGCTTGTTGGTTTTACTTACCACCCATGTTTATCACTTAGGCCATCATTTCTTTTTGAAATATGTAAGAGTTTTGCTTCCAGTACATGATCTTTCAACTATAAAAGCAATTTTAAACCCATTGTTTTATAGTGAACCTTTTAGAAGATAATGGCTTAAATTTCTAGTTTCCCTCTTTATTGCAGTGATAGGATGGCTGCTTCTATAAACCAATCTAGTTAATATGTCATATCTCTCTTCAGCAGCTACCGCACACACGATATAGGAAACTCTCCTGCTACTGGTTACTCATTAAAGTTAAGTGGTAGGGATCCACATGACAAGGTTAAGTTTCAACACTTTAAACCCTGCTGAAAGTTGCCAATAATAATGTTTAATTTTTGTTCCAAGCATTTATGGTACCATCAACTTGAGCTGGTTGTTTTCTTCTTCTCATTAGTTGGAGCCAATGAACTTCCCTGCAGAATAAAAATTTCAAGCAGAATAACAAAATAGAGGCAGGATTTGACCCCTCCTTAAATTAAACAACATAAATGGGTTTAATGGGAATTTCCTATTAACCAGAGGTAAAGTTTGATCAGGATTTTCAAAAAGGGCTAGAGATTTCAACACCCTAGCTGGGAAACGTTAAGAAAAACATGATATTCAAACTGGGAGCACTCCACACTTTCTTTAAATGGTCCACTATGTAGGGCAATTAAAATAACTAGTTGCTTATTAAAAAAAAAAACAAAAACAAAACCAACCAAAAAACCCCAAAATTAAATGGTGCCTTTTTATTTGGGGATAATAAGGATTCCAAGTAATCATCATCCATAATCTCTTGATACTGAAAAGTCATGCTGCAAAAATTTCAGCCAAATCCAAACCACCTCACAAGGAAAAGAAAGAGATGAGAAAAGGAAGGATGTTTGCAATGGCAGGGAGGGCTGGAGAAAGGAATGGGAAGTCAATGGGCTGCAGAGAGTTGGGACCCATGGTAGAGACAGGGCAGGCACCTGGTCCTGTGCTGTTCTTCAGGGTTATGCTCACATGGGACTGTGCTATGATGCCTCTCTCTGCTCATTCCCGTCATTCTCTCTGCTCCTCTCTCCTTTTTAGAGAGGCAATTGGAGGAGCTATTACATCGAAGGCAGATACCACCGCTATCCTTTCAACCCTCTGCCCCCTGCACGTAAGGTTTGTGATTTTGCAGCAGGGGCAGAGTATCAGCAGTGACAGATGCTTACGTGTCCTTAGAGTATTGACCAGGTCAAACTTATCAATGGGTTTTTATTTCACAGGGTAGGTCATGAAGTATTCATTGCCCAAGGTCATCTAGACTCATGGAATATTTTAGATTGGAAAGAACTTCTAGAGGTCACCTACTTCAACCTGTCCAATGCATGGCTCTCATCAAATTTATGTCAGGTTCCTTGAGGCCTGCTAAGTTTTGAAAAACTCCAAGGACAGAGATTTCACAATTTATATGGGCACCTGTGCCAGTGTCTGACCACCCTCATGGTAAAATGTTTATGCCTTTTATCTGTATTTGTACATCTTGCTTCTCATGCAAATGCTTGCCTAGTAAATCCGGCCTATGGCATTTAATCATCCTCTCCCCAGCCTTACAAGGATATTAAACCCCACTTTTGGCCCCTATGTTTCCTTGCAGACAATGATTTATGTGGATACATAAAACAAGATAGCTCTAGATATATCACAGCTTTAATTTTATTCCACTTTGAAGCTAAATAATTACCTCCAGCCTTTCTCTAGGGATACTGTTAGATCACCCCTTTAAGCAGTGTGGTAAAAAGCCCTGTTCTGAACTATCATCTCATTCCCCGTGTTTATGATTCCTGCTTACCTGTTGTAAATTCTCTCACTATTGTTCCTGTCTTACAGCCTCACTAGATCACCTAAATTCCTCTTAACATTTCCTTTCTTGTTTTTCACCTTTCTCCTTATTAAGACTTTTGAAGTGCATGCTTGAGGATGAGATTTAAGAACATGTGTAAGTGCCTAACCGTGCCTGTAGAAGCCTAAGGTATTCTTTTCTGATGTGCTGTGGTTCCAACAGCTCCAACTGAATGTCTTTACTTATCCAACAGGAGCTCTTGAGGGTCCTATCGAACTTAGATACTCTTGCCTCCATGTCTTTATGGTTTTCCTCATGACAGGAATGAATCTCACTGAATTCAGCAGGAACAGAGTAGTAAAAAGGACGAGTCCCACTTATACAATTCTCACTGAAGGTTTCCAACCTGTCCTCTGATACACTAATGGAAGCACACATTATCAGAGTTCTTATTTATTGCTGCTTTCTGTGGTGCCTCTAGCCTCTTGTTATGTAACTCAGAGGGCACATCTTATTCAAATTCTTTGAGGATCATAGATGCTGTCAAATTATTTGAACCAGCACTTCAAAAAGGCCAAGTATCTTTACAATTTTATGAAAAGGGGCAGCAATTAAATTTTTTATTTTAAAATGCACCTTCAGAATATATTAGGTTAGTGATTAACTGTCTAAATTAGAAAGAATGTTACTTCAGTTACAGTGAATTACAATAATTTGGTTTTGAATCCATTTATGCTATGAATAAAACTTCAGATGCAAGAGCATTTGTATGCAAATGAACAACTAATGATCTTTAGAGAATATGAAATCCATCCTAGAACTTCAGAAAGACTTTATATGACAGTAGACTCTGTGCTTTAGCCCCTAAAATTTTAAGTCCTATTTCAAGAGCAGAAACCAGACACCTATGATAGGACTAGGCCATCTCAATAATACATGAAATGTATAGGCAGCTTCGCATGAGGGTCAGAGAAGCCAGGGCACCAAACAAGGAACCTTTTAAACTCTCCAGAAGCACGCAGGCAGTATCTTCTCTTGTGTCCTGTACATGAGATTAGTGATGCTGCCAAATTGTCCCAGTGGTCAGTGGTCAGAGTGTTCCCTCAAGCCTCAACATGGTTCTGCTGCCCAGGAGAAACACCTAGAGATATTCAGCAAGTCTGAAGTATAAGAACTCTGAGGCAAGAGCACCTGAAGTGGTTGGCTCTCTCCATGTTACTCTGCACAGATTTTATTAAAATTATTTGGGCCAAGGAGAGTAAAGGTGAGCACATCTCCACGATCCACTAGTTAGTATATAGAAACAAACAACATAAATGCAAATTAGGTTCCAGTTGAATCAAGTGAAGACTGAGCTGCTCCTATGTATTTTCAGAAGAGAAAAAATTAGGTGATTCTAAAATATTAATGTCCAAAAATTTCAGTGTTTCAAAGATTAGGCCACAGTTGGATAGGAATTTTCAAAATCAGAGCTGCCATAGTACAAGTGGAAGAGATGTGCAGAGATGGAGAGAGAGGAGATGATCAGAAGTCCATGTTTGGTAAATACTAAAGGTCACTGTAGTTTAAAGGAAAAGCTCATAATGAGATACACCTCCTGTATTTCATCTGCCACCAGCTTTTTGTAGGTA
Organism: Orthonyx spaldingii; assembly: GCA_013397795.1. Lineage (NCBI taxonomy): Eukaryota > Metazoa > Chordata > Aves > Passeriformes > Orthonychidae > Orthonyx > Orthonyx spaldingii. The sequence continues at coordinate 158,022 of VZTJ01005627.1, read as the reverse complement.
CAACTGTAGATGCTTAAGACTAGATATCACTGGCTATCACTGTGTCTTAAAGGAATTTTGCTAAGTCTAGGGATCAAACTAAACTTTCACAAAATATTTTCTCCATACCAAAAGAAACCAGAAATAAGTCCAAACAACAACAACAACAACAAAAATCTTGACTTGTTTCCTGCACTAGAAACCTGGGAGAAAAAAATCCTCTTGATGAATTTCTAAGTATCTGCATTCTGACCTTGCAGGATTTCTTCAAGTCTGCTGTGGGTTGTTATCATGCCTGCTGGAAGGAACTGCTGACATGCAAGCTAACCAAATTACACTCTTCTGCTTGAAAACAAGCAATTTTGAAGGCAATATCCCAAAGATCTATTTTAATATATATAAACTCTGTTAGGTTATAAAATCTGCAATAAACATTGACATTTTTGATTGGCATGTTTTCTTCAGAACTTCTAGGTATTTGGGGGAGTATTATTTTGAAAACCATATATTCGGAGAAAACAAACCTTTCTATAGGAAGGCAGGAAGGCAGGAAGGCAGGAAGGCAGG
>VZTJ01005627.1:18742-151941 GCA_013397795.1 Orthonyx spaldingii | reverse complement strand
GCCCGCTCCGGCGCCCGGGGTGATGCCATGCCCCGCAACCACGGCGGCGGGGAGGAGGGCGGCTCCGCGGGGCTCTGGGTGAAGAGCGGCGCGGCAGCGGGCATGAAGGATGTGGAGTCGGGCCGGGGCAGGGCGCTGACGAGCTCGGCGGCCCGCGGCGACGGCCTGCTGCTCCTGGGCACCGGCGGCGCGGCCGCCCCCGCCGGGCTGCGGGAGGGCCGCCGCGGGAAGCACGGCGCCCGCATGAGCCTGCTGGGGAAGCCGCTGTCGTACAGCAGCGGACCGAGCTGCCGCAGGAACGCCAAGTACCGCCGGCTGCAGAACTACCTGTACAACGTGCTGGAGCGGCCCCGCGGATGGGCCTTCGTCTATCACGCCTTCGTGTGAGTACCGACCCGCTCCCCTCTCCTCCCGTCCCGTCCTGTCCCGACCCCTGCCGTCCGTTCCGCGGGCCGCCGCCCGCACCTGTCCCGAGCAGAGCCGCGGTGAGCGGTACCTCCCCTCCTGCCCCTGCGGTCCCCGGGCATCTCTCCGTGCCGGGACACGGGGCGGACAGGTACCCCGCGAGTCGCGCCCAACGTGCCCGGGAGGAGTCAGCGGAGGCGGGGGAGCCGCTGCCACCTGCGGCGCGGCTCTCCGCGGGCGGCGGAAAATCCCGCGCAGCCCTCGGTGGGAGGTGAGGGGGGGAAAGCTCGGTTCGCCCGGTAGAGAGAACCGGCGGGGAGCAGGGCGGGGAGCACATGCTCGCTGGTCGCCCGAGGCCGCCGGCTTGCGCGGGGGGAGGCTGTGCGGCGCTCCCGCTGATGCCGCACGCCGGCCTCGAGGTTAGACGGAGCGAGGGGTGCCGGCGGCTGCCGGGCTCTCCCTGCGGCGGCGGGGCGCGGTGGGTGCAGCAGCGGTACCCGCGGCGCCTGTCCTGCCGAGCGGACACCGAGCGCTGCGAGGTTTGAAAAGTTACCGCCGCGGAGCCGCAGCGCCCGGCTCTGCCCCCAGCGTGGTTTCCGGGCGCGCCTGGTCCCCGCCTGGCAGGGAGTGCGAGTGACGGCGCCTTCCCACGCGGGATGCTGCACCCCAGGTGCGCCCACATGCCGCCGGCAGCGCCGGGGGCCGCCCCAGGCAGGGCTCAGCCGGTGGCGGCTTCTCCGCCGGTGCTGCCGCTGCTGCGCTTTTGATCTTAGCAAGTGACGGCTCCTGTCGCCCTCATTCTGAAAAAGCCCGTGACGGAAATACACGTTTCGTCTCATCGCTCAGTGGAGAGCGGTGCTGTCACCGCGCTGCGAAACTTGTGCTGCTTTAACTTAAAGAGGCTTGCCCGGGACACCTGTGAGAGGGGACCTGTGGCTGTCACTGCTTGCAGCATCCTTGGGGTCAGCCGTGTGCCTCAGTTCATTAGCAATTTTCTGTTTTTATGGGTTTTGGTAATATTCGGGGAAAAGGCCCTACTCAAAATCTTTTTGAATGGCTGAGCAAAAGATGCAATACAGTCTATCAAGGAGTCGTGACAATGCATCATATTTATAGGTGAAAACGTGATCAATTACAGAAGAGGAAAATTAAGCATTACTGTATTGGGGATATAATACACGACATTGCTATGTCTGATTGCAGGAAATATAAATTAATCAGGATATTCAACTGATATACTGTAAGTAACTGTATTTGTTCCACGATAATCATGGAAATCAAGCTTGCGGTTGCAGCATCTTTGCTAAAAAAGCAACTGTTCCCTAAAAGCTGTTTGACAGCACAAAGAGTGCTCCTCTCCCAGCAGTAGCAAAACCCCAAGATCTTACTTTAATAGCAGCTGTCATAAGTAAAAAGATGCCAAAAACATGGCAGTCTGATTAATAAGTTACTTTGTGGATAGATTCATTTAGTAGACAACTACTATAGATAGCAAGCAGTAGAAATATGCTTAATGACATATATTATTCAGTAAAAGGATTTTTGTCTACTTAGAGGATGTTCCCATTCTTTCTGTTTTACTCTGAAAATCAACTCTTAAACCCAAAATTTTCTCCTTGGAGGGCATTTATTTGGTACATTTTGCTGTCTGGGTTCTTACAGGTGTTACCCTGTGGCCTAGATGGATGTATATTAGTGTGGGGACAATCACCAAAATATCTACTAGGAATCATTTCACTGCAGTGCCTGAAGTTGCCATACAAAATCTGTAAATTATAGTTTTGGACCTTTTTGTTTGGGTTCATGATAGAGATCTTTAAAACCAGAAAAGTTTAAATTGGAAATACAGTTGAAAAGTTTAAACCTTAAAAAAAAAAAAAAAAGAAAAAAAAAGAAAAAAAAAGTAGTAAATTTCCAAACGGAGTGGAGTCATGACACAGCAGCGCTGTAAACAAGGAAGATTGCCAGCTGCGTTTAGATAATTGCCTGCATAGAAAGAGTGCCAGTTTTAATTTTTAATTGCAAATGGCAATTTTGGCAGATGTAATGCCAACATTACATCTTTTATCTGAACAGATCTGTGTGAAAGAGCTTGAAATATTACTGTAGTGTAAGACACCTAGTAATAATATTACCTTTAAGTATCTGTCACTGATACAGTGTTTAAGGTGCATTTGAAGTTCCCTTGGTTTTCAGTTTGACAGCATCCTTATTGCTAGTCTACAAATTATTTTATTGTATTTATATAATTCTGATTTAATCAGAGTTGGATAAGAAGATAATATTTACAGTGTTTCAGGCTCTTTTTTTTTCCAGCCGCCTGATCAAATATAGTTGCATCTTGGAAAACAGAATTTATTACAGAATTAAAAACCTGCATAATAAAAAAGCTGCAACTGTTTGAAAAAAAAAGTCTTGAGACAAGTAGCTTAGAGTTACAAAGACATTACAAAGTACGTGGAGGAGATGTCTGCTTCTACCACAGCTAAGCTATTCTTGACTGCAGTGGAGCCTGTTATAGCTCTGTACTATTTCTGTTACAGGAATGGGCTATCTGGGGTGAGACCTTTTGAGTAGATCATTGGTCTCCTGAAACCTCACTCTGATATGCAGGTTGAAGTAATGCAAGGGTGGTTACAGAGCTCTGGTCTAAAGACTTTGATCTGGCGTTTTGTTTAGATTTACATGTTTGTTTTCTAAATAAGAACTAGGGAATTGAAGATTAGTTACAAATAAGAAATAATTCCTGCAGTGATATTTTCATTTATCGTTTCCATAGGGAAAAACACTTTGGAGCTGAGAAGTATGACCAGTTTGCTCTTCTTTTTTCTTTTTGTCCTTTCAAATAAGAGAAAAATAGACCAGCCACCTAAGGAATGAGTGTTGTGACCTACACTCAGAAGTCAATTGGTTAGTTTATTTGTAAATACAAACTTGCCAAATTCTAGAAAAGACAGCTCTTCTGCAAACTTCTGTAACAGCAGTAAGAAGTTACTCTTGAGCAAAGGCCTTTGATTTCAGTAAGGTTGTGCTGGGGAGCAGAGCCATAAATGACATGTTTCTTAACTCCTTTTTTGTGCACATCAGTAGTTCTTTATATGGAAAGCCCTATTAAAACTTAAGACCTTTCCTGCAAGTTTTTGAAAACCTTCTTTTCAGATACCACAGTTTTCTGTTCTTAATCATTCAGAGGCACCAAGATATGAACACTTATAAAATCAGAAAAGAACATTCATACCATTTGTGTGTAATGAGTCAGTAACTTAAACTACTGCTAGTAAAATATTTATGCCACACCACATCACCTACACATGGAGCCATGTGCATATTTAACACGTGTGCTTACATTAAAAGGCTGTGATACTGTAACTTTTCAAAAGCATTGTCTTGGGATGTCACAGGATTTCTTTCTGTTATTGCTGTTACAGTTAATTATGGCTTATTTAGTGTGATAAAAATGTACAGCCATTGCCTTAGAATGATCAAAGGGGAATTCCAGATTTGTTGCAAATTTAACTCTGGGTTTCATCTTCAGTTATCATAAGGACTTTGTATTATTTTTGTTCTTAACTGACATTGTGAAAATGAGATGGCATGAGATGTTCAGAAAAAAATACTGCTCTTTGATACTGTTTATACTGGTAGGACATAATTAGTTGCATAAGTTTCCTAATTTAACATGTTGGATTTATTTCAGGAATAATAAAGTTTCTGTTTCTTACTAACTTCTTTGTAAGATATTCCATGCAGAAGTCTTTAAGGTTTGTTGCGGGGATGTCCTTCTCTTTAGAAAGCTACCAGCTTTTGCTCTGGAAGCTTCTGAGTCCCAAATCACACATCTGGATGTGTGCACAAGGGTGGTTGCACTTTGCATGACCTGTATTGATAGGTTTTCATAGGCATCCCCTATTGGCCACTGCAGAAGACAAGATACAGTGTTAGCTGAATTGCAAGAGCCTGTATCATATTATTCTTGTATTTTATGTTATTGATAGAAAAAGACTGAAAAATTATTTCCGGGAAAAATCTAATGATGCCATCAAAGATTTAACTAGCTATTTTAGCTTTCCAGATCAGCTGGAAAGGATACAGCTTAGTAATGATGAGGATGGCTATTGAACAGCAGGTCTTTGCATGTGAGCTAACAGAGCTGCATCACACCGTGCCCTTGGTATCTTTATGGAGGCTCCATATTCTGATTAGAAAACCAATACTGTGCAACAGCCAAAGGACTTGCTTTTTTTCATACTATTTGAAATAGGAGAAATGATTTTATCTCTTTCTTTTTTCCATCTTGTGGCATCTAATGAACTAGTTCCAGGTACTCTGTGGGTAGCCCTACAGATTTCATCTTTCCAAGCACCATTTCAGAGTCAGGACCTGATGCTGTTAGGGCAACAATATATTTCTATATGTTTGTAAGAACAAATAACAATGTGATATTTACAATTAACAAATAATTGGGCTGACAACATAAATATGTAGCAAATCAAATCTTATTAGGTACTGACGAGGTAAAAATGTAAAACTCTTTAACGTAGCACGCAAACTTTAGTAGGCATTTTCTTTCAGGGACGATGAATGAAAGTGAATATTTAGATGCACTTCAGTATAAATCTGCAGTGATTTGCTGCATTTGAAGCAGTCTGTGATTCTATACACATGCATATTTCTTACCTACATGTAGTTTTGAAGGAACCTTAGGAAGTTACACAGTCCAGCTGGGAGATATATTCTTCCCAGTTACATGAGACAACTTTGTCTAGACAGACCTTAAATTTCACTGGGTGGAGGTCCTACCACCTTGCTGAGTAACCTGTAGGCCTGCAACACCTGCCTGTTGTAAAAAGAGGGGGTTTGACATGTGGAGGGAAGAATGGAAGAGCCACCCTGAAGCTCCCAAGTGGCAGTTTGTGGTCATTGTCCCTTTATATATCTTCTGTCACTGCTGAGATTTTGACTTCTTTATCATTGTGATTTCCCTTCAAATAGATGCAGGCTGCTACTGGGTCACCTGTTAGATCACCTTTCTATCAGACCAGACATGCTCAGCTCCATTAACTGCTCCAAGGCAAAATGTCTGAGTATCTTGGTTGCTCTCCAGCATCTCCTCTGTCTTCTGCACATCACTCTTCAGCTGAGAAGGATCACAACTGGCTGCCCTAGTGTGAGGCCATGCTGAGTAGAGAAGAAAACTTTCTTCAGCCTGCCAGTCCCAGTCTTCTAATGTAGTTGATTGCTGCTTGCCTTATTTCAGATGAGAGCATGCTGTTGACTTGTTCACCTTGCTATGCCCACAGAAGCGCCCTTTTTGCTGGGCCTGCCACTAAAACAGTGGGTTCCCAGACTGAATGAATACATGGGATTATTCTGCACCAGGTGCAGGTATCTGCTTTTCTCTTAATTGCACTCATAGGTGTTTATGGTCACATCCAGTATTTTCTTGTGCTATCACTGTGTACTGACCAGAGGGGTGAAGATATAACAGTCTTTAAACACACTTGCTCTTGCTTTGTGATTAGCAGAGCAGATTAAATGCTCAGCCATGCTTCATTCCTCCTCTTTCCTGGTGTTGTTCGTGGACAGCAGTCCTCTCCTGGAGCCTTGTCACGGGCACTAAATAACATCTAGGTTCTATTTTTCACCTTTTTTTGTTTGTTTGTTTGTTTTGTTGTTGTCCACTCAGGATTTTCAGTAGATAAGCATCAGGAAAGTTTATGCTCACCTTAGTAAAATACTATTTCACATTTATTTTTTGAGCTTGACCTGCTAAATTTTCTCATTTGTAATGGCCTTACTTTCTGACTCCAGAGTAGTGATCCAGGGGAAACAACTGATTTGCCATAAAAATTAAAATTGATCGACAGCCTTCTGCAAAGAAGTCTATAACAGGCTTTCTTTGACAAAGAGTCACCAAGACCTGGACTGGGGAATGTTCATGCATGTCATGAGTGTCATAAGGTTTATTTCTCAAATGGGATTAGGAATTGTGTTTAGAAAGGTGGATAGTATCTTAGGTTAGCATTTGGGTTTCAAATAAATGTACAACCTTTGCAAGCAAAATCTTCCACATCTTAAAGCAAGAAGTGAATTAAGAGGTTTCTTTATAATTATCTTTCTGCTGTAATTTTTTCTCCTTATACAAAACCCATGCAATTAGCATTATATGTGGGGTGAGGCTCCTATTTCAGATCTGTTTTTCTTGGTATGCCAGTCTTTGGCATGGCATTTCTTGTTTTTCATATTGAGTGTTTTGTATGATATGGGGACTCTTGGGGAACTTTCTGTTTTCTCATATGATGAGAGAAGTTGCCCAAAATTACAGATTTATTCCAAGGGAAGGTATAGGAATTTCTAGGTTGACATTAAATATGTGTTCTCAGATAAGTAGTGGTTTTAGTGAATTAAAGAAATAATTTATAAAGATTTTAATTGCCTGTGGGAGAGTAGTTGTGTGACAGATTTTCAAAGTAGGCCCTGGACAATATCTTAATGATCTAGACACCTTTTTTCATCCAATACTTTTTTGTGCTTCTGTGTTGTTCAACTTTTTAAATCAAAAATAGGTCATGATATCTATTCAGACTCAATGCTCTTTCCATATTCCAAGTCTGACTATATTTTTAATAGCTGTTCACCATGTTTTACTGCTTAGTTAAGTTTCCTGAATTGGATGAAAGTACAATTGAACTAATATTTTTGCAATGACTTCAAATAATTTGTAGCATCAAATGGAATACCAAGGATTATTCAATTAATAATAGTGGTTTCCCTATTCATGAGTATAAGCATAAGTAATGCACTTAACAATAGTCATAAAAATGCAGTTAAATTTTTCATAATTGTTTCAGTGGAAAGGAAAAGCATATGGTTTGTTACTTTATGAATCTTCTTTTTATGGAGAAAATATAAGGAAAACCTTTTATTCATAGACAATGTAAACTGCTGACAGTGCAAATAAATCTCACTGTGGTAAGGTAGTTATTTCTTACTAATTCAAAGGTAAAACTTATTTGCCAAGTGTTTAAGATTCTTATATGGTTTATATTTTCGTTAACGTAAGTGTCTGGTGAAAATTAATGCAATTTGCACCTGATTTTAATTGAAGCAAATGTGAGTCTTCTGCTCTCAGGTAGAAAAGATGGAGTAGAAAGCATGAATAATACTATCTAACAAAAAATCTTTAACATGTATACATAGACATAATTTACTATGTTATTCCTAATGAGGCAGATGTTTATTTCACAATAAATATTGCTTTTTCTCCATTAACATTAACACCCAACCCATTTCCCAAACCATTAATACAATGCCGCATGCATTCTTGGATTTTTTAATTAATGTTGGTGCAATGAGAGTCACTTGTGAACATGTGTTATATAAACTATATTTAGTTTAGGGCTTTGGGGAAACTTGGAGGGTTTTTTTCTTCTTTTTTGTTTTCTCTGCGAGATTTTTTATTTGTTTTTATAAGTTGGTTTTAGAGATTTCCTGTAAGAGAGCAGATGTAAATTACCCAAGGGATTGTCACCACAGGTTGGTTAAGGTAGGAAATTCATGAACTGTACAGTTTATCAATGGCAAAACAATTTTAAGGAGTTGCCCTTTCATGTGCAAACCCCTCCTTCCTTTAAAGATATTAATTAAAAGTTCAAAGGCTGTCTTATAGGTCAGCTGCACCTAATCAAGAAATATTTTCAGTTTTCTGTTGGGCATTAGATTTATCTTGTGATAGCTATCTGAGTTGCAGTGTAATTGCGTTACAGGAAGCTCAGCAAAACGTTCATCATTTGGGGCACTGAAGTGTAGTCTTAGACAGTGTCTTCTGCTTGAAGGACTATGTGATTATTTCTTAATATATACAGTCTGGTCCAGTGATTCAGAGGTGGACACAGTCCTTCAGCGGGACATATCTGAAAATTTCTGTTTGGACTTCATCCAAGAAAATCTTCGAACATAAATGCGTGTGTTTTCCTTAACAGAGATGGACATAAATACGTCTCTAAGCATTTTCTTGAAGAGTGAGTAATTTTCAAAGGCATGAAGTACCTGCAGCTTCCTTTCATTATTCTATTGTGCATTCAATGGGTAATTCACTTTTTTTCTCCCCACTTGTATAGAATGAAGTTTAACAAATGAATCATGTTCTTAAACTGATTAGAAATAATGAAGAAAGGAAGTTCAGTACCTGCCCATGTCTTGATTTAAGCAATGTATTCTTGTTTGTCTTGGCTTCCTTCTTACTTTGAGACTCCATAGTTTGACCAAGCAAACATATTAATGCCTTCTGAGATTTCTGTAGAGTTTTATTTCTTTTATTGTAGTCATACCTGATACCATATGCAAGGAACAGGCTGGTGCCAGGAGTCAAATATGACCAAACCAAGAGAATAAAAACTTTATGCTTTGAGAAAAAAAATGCTACTGAACACATTCAGATACCTCTTATTTCACTTATGTCATAGATTAGAAGGCTTGCACACACTCTTGAGGTCATTCAGTCAGAAATAACATCTAACTTCTCCTAGGGCAGTAAATTTAATTGCTTTGTGTGGCCTAAGCTCATCCATAACCGTGGTATCTGAGAATTACCCATTAGAAGTAAATGCACAAATCTTTCCCTTCAAAGCTATTGTGACAGGAGTGCACTTTAAAGTTACTTCTGGAGCCTTTCTGAATATGCATAAGAGTCCTGACATACTTGAGAGGGTCTTTTGTGGGAAAATGAAGATGAAATATTGTTTTGGATACATTTCTGTAGGTAGTGGGGATGGAGGGCCACTGATGCTCAGCAGTGAGTTTGAAAATGCACACCATTCTCTCTGTGAGAAAAGTCTGTATTGGTCAGTGCATCTTTTTAATGGTGAAACTGCCCTGTCATAGGAGAAATGACAGGTGATGGCTCAGTCGAAGCTGGTGTGGTGAGGCTGGTGTGATATCCACGCTACTGCCAGGCTGGTGAGCAGATGATGTCCTCTTCCCATCAGGTGGCCCAGCACTGGAGAAGAGGAATTGCCATGTTTCCAAGAAAATCACACAGCAAATTCATCAGCCTGAAAGACTCTTTTACATCCAAGAAAGTTATGCTGACTGAGGTCAGAAGAAGTCTCTAAATTCATTTGGATGAAAGAAGTCTCTTTTTCTGTTTACATCTCTCTGCAGTTGATACTTATCTGTAGAGTCAGGGTTATGCACATGTACCAGAAGAATCATTGCCACAGGAAGGAGCACAGTCTTGCTGTTTTCAGCTCTGTTCAGAAGGATCTGTATAGATGGCAGGAAATGTAAAGCTGTGTGTGAATGAACTACTTGCAGGTATCTGTGCAACAGGGAGGGAGGAAGGAAGAGCCTATGCTGGCAGTGGGAGGGTTTTTCTTAGACCTGTCCCTCAGACCCTTCTGATTGTAGTTATGAGAATTTAGAAGCATAGAATAATTTAGGTTGGGAAAGGTGTTTAAGATTATAGAGTCCAACCGTAAATCTAAAACTGCCAAATCCACCACAAAGCTGTGTCCCTGAGCTCCATATCTACCACAGGTCTTTTAAATACCTCTAGGGATGGGAACTCAACAACTTCCCTAAGCAGCCTGTTCCAATGCTTGACAATCCTTCCTGTGAAGAAATTTTTCCTAATATCCAATCCAAACCTCCCCTGGCACAAGTTGGGGCCACTTCCTCTTGTCCTGTTGCTTGGTACCTGGAAGAGACCAACCCCCACCTCTCTTCAGCATCCTTTTCTCATGCCTTTGGCCACACCTACTTGTTCTCACTAGAAATGTTTAATAAAATGTTGCTTCTTCGAGGAGATTCTGTTACACTTCAGGTACAGCTATGGTTAGTTGCAGTAAGTATGCTGCTCTCAAGTGATTTATTCAGCTCCTAGTTGTTGAATCTGTGCATGTTTCTCTCTTTGGTATGTCACAACTGTGTTTGCAGACTGAAGATGAAGCAGAATTTAGAATAAAAGATGAACAGCTTTGCTAATGTCTGGGGGTGTTGTAAATTTTTATATAATACAATTTGCTCAAGCAGATATATTTCTCTCCCCTTAAGCTTAGAAACAAGAGATTTCATTTGGTGATTGAAGATACTGTCTGGAAAGAAGTTATCCTTCCTCAAAGGTCACACTGAGTGCTGACTAAACTTGTGATTTGTCTTAGCAAATAATCTGTTTGCTGGGTGGGGTATTGGAGTTGAGAGGTTATTGTAGGCTACAATGGGACAGATGATGGTCCTGAATTACAAATACTCTTTGGAAGGAATTTTGATTTTCCTCCTGAAAATGCTTGTAGACATACTTTTTAGTGGTGTTATTAATAGATTTAGGCATTTATAGAGTAATTACTAGAAACCTTCAAACTGAGCATCAATAAAAGCTCCATCTTTCCTTCTGGAATGATGGCAAAATCCCATCTGAATCAGAGAGATTTTATAAAGCTTCTGAAATTATACTTGAGAACTTATTGATGGAGAGGGGAAGGCCTAATCTGAAATCTTCAATACTCCTACATTGTGTGTGGGCACTCTGAATGAGATTTTGCTGTTTGAATATATTACATGGAGAGAGTTATGGTGAGAGCCTTTGGGGCATTGCAGAGGCAGAAGTTATCTAGGTGGGAACACAATTATTGAGGGGAAGGAGAATTTATGAATGTCTACATGACTGTAACAGTACTTGACTGATACTATATATTAATTACTTGCATGTTAGAAATGTGTTCATCTTCTGTTAATAATATGCTTTTAATATTTTTCCCCCTTTTTACCTGTTTTCTGTAGAGAGAAAGGTGAAGCAATGAGTCAATTTACTGGATTTATAAGTAAATAAAACATGGTATTGACCTTTACATTTTTCTTCCATCAAGGTCTGGACACTGTATACATATCTGAGGAAATAATCAGTAACATCACAACAGAAAAGTTTTGTTCACTACCTGATTGTGTTCCTGATTGCTTTTCCTTTGGTAAATATTCATGTAAATTCTGCTGAAGCTGAGCCTCAGTTAGTCTATTCCTGTCTGGGTCCACTCTTTGTTGGAGCTTAGGTCACTTTTTAGCTGCTGTTACTGGTCATTTCATGGGAAGGGTTGCAGCTGGACAGCAAGATGCAGTCCAATCTCTGACCTCCAGCATAGCTACATCCACACGTGGAGGAAAACCTGGGGAGATGCATCTGAAATACCCTCTGGTATTCAGAAACATGGTGAGAAATGCAGTCCTTGGGGACTTTTTCTGCAGAAAGGGATTCAGTCAGTCTTACTTTTGTCCCGGGAATTTTTCCTTGAAACCATAACTGAGTTAATAATACTCATTAAATATAAAAGACATCTAAAAGTATGATAATATTAGATTAAATGTTTTTATTGCTGCTGTTCATGAATGGGAAAGCTGGAGCTGAAGTAACTGTACCAAACAGAGCACAATACCACACCAGTAAGTGTCAGAAGAGAAGTATTTACTTGGAAAAATCCTTCGTATTATTTTGCTCTCCAGGATTTTTTCATAGACCCATATCTGTAAATTATCTCACCACAATGAAAAGTCATGGCATTTTTTGGTCTTGCCTTTATCACCAGCTTTAGGAGTAAAATAATAAATAATATAATGGGTAGTGACTGAAAACTCAGGTATGTTAAGATAAAACAATGACATTTTAGATATGATCTGTATCTGGAATGTAAAATTTACTAGCAGAGTGCTCAGTTATTTAAGAAATATGATTTTATGAAATTTTGATTGTGTTTTTCAGGCTTGTTAATCCATGACACAATTGTATTCTTCTCTGTCTTAAGTATAAAAGAGCTAAATCTCTGTGATGTAGGACTGAAATGAAAATGACACTGGCTGAAAATGTGAACAGTTGTAAAGATTTTGAAGTAATTTACAGAAGAGTCACTCAAGAGATCTGAAGTGTGTTTTGGTTTTGGAAATGGGATCAGTATATTAGAGAGGCCCATTCATCTCCCAGTCTATATTTAGCATCCTGCAGTGAAGCAGTGACTGCCCTCATCAGTCTAGCGTGTATCACAGTCATGTCTTCTGACCCCACAGGGTATCTGCTGTAGTCAGTGTTTTGAGATGGCTCAGTAATAAAGTTCTGTCTTTTGGCCTTGTCTTTAAACGTGAGGCGTACTGTAATGGATATGTGAACTTGGCAGGTTCTGCTGTTCCAAGTATGGATCTATGGATTAATTTCGAACTGAGGGCTGCCTTCCCTACCTCTAGAGGGTGTGCAGGTGGCGGCAACAAATCACTACACATACAGTTCATACTGTTTTCTGTCAGGACAGTAGAATTGTTATCTTGCAGTCTAGCCCTGGGAATTGCTGGTTACATGTTCTAAAAAATAATTAGTATGTTAATTTGATTAAAAACAGTAATTAATGAAGAATACTGGAAAATTGTTAGAACACCGTGTGAAAACGATTGCATATAGAGGTGTAGTTCTGGAGGATGTCTTTTACTAATCTGCAAATTTCTTTCATGCAACAAATGCAGAATATACAAGTTTATGATTAAATAATCAGAGAATTTAAATAATCCTGCATTTTTCTAAATCACTGCAGGCAACAGTTGTCACTGTCTTTTATTCAGGATGGTAACCCAGACATCATTGTTGAGATGGACCTTTATAATTCCTAACATGATTTCTGTCTACCTACTATCTCAAAGCTATGACCTATCTGTCACCACAGCTCAAATCATTTGCAAACTCTTAATATTTCAGTTCTTGCAACCTCCTTCTGTCTGGACTTGGCAGTATGCTCTGTGTGCTCATCCCTGTGGCTGTACAACCCCTGCTCCTCAGCAGCTCCTCTTACTGCTCCCTCCTTGCCTGGGGAGAAAGTTATTTCTCTTAACTTCCAATACCTGTTAAAAGTATCTGGCTAGTTAGTTTCTAAAATTACATTTATAAGTGAATAACAAAACCAGAAAGTCACCTTTGCATGATTCTTAAGTGGAAGGAAACAACAAATGGAGGTTTCCTTTTTGCTGGGTCTGACAGCCTCAGTAGCATGTGATAGAAGTGCTTTTCATATATCAACAACCTACTGACAGCAGTAGACTAACATGGGTGCATTTCTAACCTACTGCAACTAAACCCAACTTCAGTAAATCTGTAACTAAACCTATGATGTATTTTTTTCCAGTCACTTTTTGAAAGTGACACTTATTTTGGCAGATGCTAAACTGTTGCTTGAAGTGGGAATTTCATTGTGTAACGATTTTATGAAGATTAATTATCACATGGTTGATGAGAGCCTCCTTCCTGCATTATTTGTCTTTGTCTGAAGGCAGTGAGTTTGAGAAATGGATGATTGGTGGAAGAACAAGCAGAATGGCAACACAGCTTCTCAGCCTGTGGCAGGGAAACTAGGATGAAGTTGAATCAATAGTGCTAAAGATACACATAGTTTTACAATTTTCTCTGAGGCTGGGAGCTAAAAAACCTGCCAAATTAAGTTGCTGATAAAGACTGGTAAGAATATGGGGAAAAACAGCCAATGGGACACCATGGAAGAACATGCTGAAATCAGTCTCATGGGTTCTTTGAAACAGGTTACTGTCAAAATCCTAGGGCCTGACAATCATGGAGAAAGGTACACAAACTGGAGTAGTTTGTTCATTTTCAGGTATGTTTTTAAGAAGCTGCTTCTCCCAAAATACACTTCTACATCTGTATACTTTTGCAATCTCTACTATGGAATGAGGATGGACTTAATGCCCTTGAGATAGTTTAATTAATTTCAAGTGATCATGTTTCTGTGATAGCATCACTGTGTCTTTTGGAACATTCTACCAAACCTCTAAAACGGTGTACAGATTTTGTGCAGATTCTTCAAAAACAGGAGTGAAAAAGAGCATTTTTGCTCATGACCTTGGATGAAACAGTAATCCAGATCTTTGCAATTACGTTTCTTAAATAGTTTTTCTATTTTACAAACTAGCCTGTGGATGACAAGTGTTTAAAATTGATATATATGAAGGTAGGTGAGTGTCTAGATAGACTGACTCCACTGTGCTTGCTGTTCAGTTCTGCATTGAATCATTCAATACATTTTGTTCCTTAAAAGA
This sequence comes from Orthonyx spaldingii, assembly GCA_013397795.1. Classification (NCBI taxonomy): domain Eukaryota; kingdom Metazoa; phylum Chordata; class Aves; order Passeriformes; family Orthonychidae; genus Orthonyx; species Orthonyx spaldingii. The sequence goes on along the minus strand of VZTJ01005627.1, from coordinate 137,460 downwards.
AAGCTTTGTCTTTCTCAAAGACATAGCAAATAAGACTGCCAGCTCTTGTATCCTGAGGGGAAAAAAGAACAACCAAAGAAACCCCAAAAACCCAAACAAAAAAAGCCAAACCAAAACAATAAAACCCACTGGATTTTTTTTTTTTCTTCATATGGAGAGTCATGTCAAGCTTATGAGTCTAAAGTGTTTCTAATTTTGTTTTCCAATGGAAAGGTGAAAAAAGATTATTTTTCTTCTTTGATTATATAGATGTTTTCTAACATACCACTCAAAATTAAGACATAAGGCTTCCATTTGAGTGTCTTTTAAGCTAGTCTGCCAGTCAATTTTTTCTTCTTTTGCTTATGTGCTGTTGGTTTCCTAAGGGACTAATGATTTTTTCTTGCCTCTGTGCCCTCTGTTTAACTCAAGTTATCCCTCAGAGGACGAAGGAACTGGAACCTAAAGGCTCACTAATGGTCACCGTTGTAAGAGGATCCTGTGGACATTGCTGAGGCTGAAAAGAGCACAGCTTTTAGCACCATGGTTTATTTCCTTTGAAATTTCAGCACCATCCTGGCACTGTTTTGGCTTTCAGAAAACTCTATGATGCATTCAAGCATGTAGTTATTTATAAATATATATATATATGTTTATATGTATATATAAAAGTGCTGACATACACTGCTGTCTCCATTAATAATAGCAGAGAACATGATTTATATTTTGTTGAGTCAAACACTAGTACTTTTGGATAAAGAAGTCTTTAGCAGGTACAAACGGCGGGCCAAATCCTAAAGCTGTTTACTAGCCGTTAATTCCAGGCTCAGTCCAGAAACTCTTACTCAAGCAAAATGCCTGCAAAGTAATAGGATGCTTTATCTTCTTATTCTTGAATTTTGTAAGAGTGCTGTGTAATTTTTTAAATTGTGCAGGTTTCTGTCAACCCCAAGTCATCTTGTCTTGAGCAGCCTCACGAGTGACTCCTTGTGCAGTGTGAACTGTGGTGTGTTATGTGGCAAATCACCTGCAGCCGCAATGTATCACACGACGCTGTAGACAGTGTTTTTACATTTTTGCTTTAATCATTTGCAATGAGTAACAGAGACTGTAAGTGGCAAAATACTTTGTCTTGAAAAGTAGCCATTGAAATACTGCTGCAAAAGTAACCATAGAGTTTGGAAAATGATATGGTACAAAATAACCTATTTTGCTATATACAGTTTTATTCATTTCTGAAAATGTTTGTTCTTTTGCAGGCATGGAGATCTGGATATGTTTCTAATGTAAAATGAATAGTAAATACTTCAGTTGTTCAAATAGCTCTTAAATGTATTTCAGTTTGATAGCTGATTGTATATTATGTTTGCAGCCTTTGTGCAAGGCAGTGTTTAATAGCAGAGTTTGCTCAATAATGAACATAGATGAAGATTGTTCTTTATATTATCAATCTAAAAACCCACGTGTATTAATGTAACGCTGTTGATGTTAAGTTGCCCCATTGCTTGGAATTTATTGCCACATTGCTTGACACATAGCTGTCAACTAAAAGAACTCCTTGTAACTCTAACTTAAGACTTATCACTTCCCATTTAGAAAATGACCTTACAAGTTAGTCAAATGACTGGACTGCTATGGAACAGCAGCTGTTAGTGGAAAGTTTTCAAAATTGGCATGGATCACTTACTGGTCTCTCCTTTAATTGCTGATATCATTGCCTGTGTATGCAGTGGTTATCAATGACTGTAATTGCTTTATAGTTCTCAGGTCGTTCTCTAATGGTTATGATTAATTTTTAGCTTTTGAATTGAAAATGTCTGAGAATTAATAATTTTGTGCATTTTCTAGCAACTTTGTGTAAATTGCTAATTATTAATAGCACCTTTGGGGCATGAAAATAAATACTGTAACATTCTCATGATGAAATATATTTTCTTTTGAAATCTCTGGAACCATATTTGGTCCAGTTGATTTACATAACTTGCCTGCATAGTATTGTGAAAGAGTAAAATAAAACAGCTCAGCTGCACCTGCTATCTTCGAGATGTTTCTGAGTGAACAGTTCCAGACAAGCATGGGGTTTTTGTGGTCATCTCTTTGGTCCATTGCCCACCTGCCCTGGACCACTGCAAAATACAGTGCCTGAGCTCATCATTTTAGTTTAAGGTAAATGACAAATTCTCAGCATGAGCTGCCACTTAAGTCTGGTTTTGTACCAGTTCTATGTCATTAAAGAAATTAAATCTGTCTGGAAGATTGTCTACAGAGAAGTATGATCATCAAATGAAAAACTCTTGCATTTATAAAGATTTAAAAAGGTGATAGTTAACAGCTGGTACTTAAAGATATCACTGCTTTAGTGCACTTACCCTCATTTGATGTTTAATCCTGTTCTGTAATATTCAGTGTGGAATAGTTGATCGTGTGACTCAAGTTGTGTAACATCACAGTTGTGAAGATACTCTCAGCAGTACTGGGTACGAATATACTTTGAAACTGTTTTCTGTTGTGGAGTTCTTCCTTGCAGTGTGGTGTATGCTAATACGTTACAACTTGCAACTTGTAGTGTTTTATTGCTTAATTTAAGCATAGTTTGCATTTCTTACGGTTTGATTGGTTGGCAAGGCATGCAGAAATTCTGAGTCAGATGCACCTATTTCTGGATGCCCAATATAATTAGGTGCAGCCCTGAAGCAACATGTTTTGTGCAACTTTCCAGGCACACAAAATGCAGAAATACAAGGGAGGGTTTAAAAATTGTTTGGAAAAAAAAATTAGTGCCATTTAACTTTGAATTATGGTTGTATTTGTTCTGATGAACTTCATAGTTATGAGATTCTGATGCTTTTCTTTTCTTCCTGTTTTCTTTTTGTATTTTTTTTTTCCTTTTAGTAATTATAACTTTGATACATATGAAGTATGCCAGGTGGACATTCCTGGAAATGTCAGTGTCCTGTATAACCTTGGAGCAGTTATGTAGAACCAGCATGGTCATTAAATTCCATAAATTTCTGTTTTCTGTAGCCTTGTCCTGGGACATTGCTGTTGAAAGTGAGTTTTGTTTCTGTAGCTTGTGTAGTCTGGTTTGCATGACCAGCCTGCTAAAAAGTGTGTTGATTAGTGGTACTGCAGTTGGGTGCATGGTGCCGATTGAAAACAGGACTGAAACCAGCAGCTTCTTCCATGAATTATTCACTGCTGCTAATTTTTGGCTCCTAAAAATTCGGTTTGAATTTGTCACTAGGAGAAAAAAGCAGTTTGACTGTAATTGTCTTACTAAAATGGAAAAGTATCCAAAAAAAGGTTTCTGTATGTTTGAAGACTAAGATTCTGTTGACCAGATCATTTTTAACTGCATCAAACACAATCAAGTGCTTAATTGCTTGTGTGTAAGTAATGGAGTAAAATCCATATGGGTAGTAATTTAGGGAGAAATTAAGTGCCGCAGTGTATAGTGTTGATTTCCTTGAAATACAAGAAATCTATCAGTTCCCAGAGCACAAAATCGTATTCATCCATTTATTAAAAATAGTGCCTCCTAAGAGAAGTCTGTAGAATTTAAAGGTGTAGGGAAAAAAAAATCCATTTATTATGCACTTTCTTAAGACACCCAGAACCTACTTTTATACTTCTTTAGATTTGTTTTTTGAGGTTTTCCCCAGTTTTCTTGGCTTCGTTTGAGAGGTGATGCCCCACATCAGCTACCCTTGGCTGAGTGCAGGCATGGTTTTCTCTGGGTGGTGCCAGGAAATGTCTACCAAGGTGCGGCTGTGTGTGAAACCAGGTTTGCTTTTTGGTGCTCTCAAGCTGCTGGCTGCTGGTGTTGTAGTAGTCACTTCAGATCTGGGTAGTCAGTCAAGTCTGTAGTGATGTGAATGCTAGGTTTGGTTCACTGTGTTTTCAGTTATGGTTAATTAGGCTTTTTCCCTGTTGTTCATCTTCATTTGTTTTTTATTTTTTTTTAGTAGAGGGTCTTTTGAGTCTTATTTTTTCCCCTACTAAAAATCCTGTGCATGTGATTTTTTTTTTTTTCTGTAGAACTTTACCTTACAATTAAAAATACTCCATTTAATATACACATATTGCAAAATTGTATTAAATAGGTGAGTTTTTTAGATGACCATTTCTTTTATTTAAAATACATTTTACAATCCAATTAAGTAGATAATAACAGTAAATGCATTCCCTAAATTCCAGTAAATAACATAGATGACATCTTGAATTTCCAATAGAAGAAAAATGATGTGACATTAGAGGCACAGACAGTAGAAAAATAAAGTCAAAGCTGAAGTTTGGGGAAATTGCTGGGGCATTTTTGGTTGTTTTTTTTTTAAATTCAGGAGATAATTTTTATAAAAATATCGTTCTAAAACCCATGCACCATAGTTTTTAAAACTAATACTGATGTGAATGAACATTTATCCCGTGCTCTGCAGCTTTCACAACTTTGACGTTTCTCCCACGCTTTTAGCTTTCCCTTCCTTTTTGTGATGTTTTGCTTTTGACTCAGCAGCCATACACTGGATAGATGTGCCAGTGCAATGTGAGCATGTTCAGCTGTTATTTAATGTATATACTGGGTTATTCCTCATGCTAAATGCGTACAGAAGCACCCTCAAGTGAATCAGTTCCAACAAATTGCAGACCCACCTTTAGATGGTCTCTAGAGCTTTAGTACATAAGTATATGTATATGTGTATAAAGATGTTGTTAAAGTAGCAGCTCCTGATCTTGAGATGGGATGATGTGGGCTTTCCTGTTTCCACATCACTGAGAGCTAACTTGCACCAGAATTGACAGGGCTGCACCTATCCTGTCTTGTATTTGGCTGTTGATCTCTTCTGGGCATCACGTGATAGTCCTTACACATATTCCTTGGGGTTTTTGTCCAAACTATCCAAAAGAATGAGAAAACTGTGTTGCAGTCCATCAGAATAGTGTTTTTTATAGCACAAAACTTAAATCACATGTTTTATGACATACTGTTAAGTAGCATGTTAAGCAGTTCTGTGGCCACTTCATCCACCTGGTGTCCCAAAAATGAGGGGTTGTGGGAGCAAACTGTCCCTGAAGACAAAGAGCAAAATAGAGCTGGAGGCTGAACAGCTGAAGCGTCCAGCAGCGTGGTGCCCAAGACCTCTGCCTGGCCACCTTGCCTTTAGCAGTATAGGCATACCTAAAACTCCACAGACCATGGTGTAGAAGGGGGGATTGGCAGTCAGAGCTGGTAGAGAATAGTCTTTGTCATGTGAAAATGTGGGATTAAAAAAATTCCATCCCAAATTGCAGCAAAGAGTTGGTGTTCACTGTTTTCTAAATCAAATGTAAAAATATGCCTTGGGTAAATACTGTGCTTCAGTTTAGCCCCATCATGCTTTTTTTTAATATACTGAGCTTAACTTCACTAAGAACACTTTCTTACCTGAAATCAAAGTGCTTCGCAGACTTCTCAACATTCCTGTGAAGCAGAAATAAAATCAGTCATTTCCTCTGATGAAAGTTTGGATACTTGTGAATTGGTATGTTTTTTTCAGGAGAAATATTTGCTAAAAATTCCCTACCAGCCATTCTTTTTCTTCCACTTCCCTCCTTTTCTCAGATGACCAAAATGTGGAAAAGAGGTGAGACTCCCACTGGAGATTTCTTATTGCATTTTTCATGAAGAATTCACAGAGGGGAGGCTGATACTCTGAGATGAGCTTCTTCCCTCTGCTTGGTGCTCCAGGAAGCACAATTCAGTATTAGAAGTACAAAGTAGAGTTGGAGAGCTGAAGGAAAGGGTGGGGAGAGAGGGTGTAAATACTGCTGAATACTGGTTAAAAGTATTAGAAGCTGTTAATAGAGTTTGGCAAGCTGACTTCCAGCTTTAACTTTTAATCACCTACTTCTACTCCTCCAGAAAAGACAAATTATTGTGAAAAAGTTGGTGAGTCTTTCTGGTGAGCAAGGGTGCTCTGCCTTAAAACCGTAGAAGTTGAATGTGTAAGCGTGTTTTTCACCCTTTCTTACTCAGAAACTGTGTCTTTAGTAATACTTTCAGTTTGAATCTTAGTGTGTTCCAGGGCTTCTGCTGTAAGGGAGCCAAGACCTTGCAGCAGTGCCGTGTTGCAGAGCTAATAACCACAGCCTGCCAGCTGCAGCACATAACGGGGCGTGCACAGCACACGCGCTGAGGAGACTCACTTTGGCCTTTGCAGTTATCCAGGGCCCAGGTCTTATCCCTCAGGACTGCAAACGTGGCTGTGTACTGTGGAATGATTAATACTTGCAAACCTTTACTGAACCAGCTGTGGTGTCATTGTGCTAGCTGTGCCAGGCATCTCCTTTTGTCCCACTAGAGATGCAGGCATCTCAGAAGAATCCAACTCAAAGGAGATGTTTGTCCTTCGTGTAGAATCACAACATCCTAGAGTAATTTGGATTGGAAAGGGTCTTTAAAAATCATCTAACTCCCCTGCAATGAGTAGGGACATCTTCAACTAGATGAGGTTGCTCAGAGAACCTGGCCTTGAATGTTTCCAGGGATGGGACATCTGCCATCTTTTGGGCAAACCTTATATTTTTTACTTCCTTTTACCTGAAGTCTTGTATATGTAAGTAATGTTTTAGAAGTGTATTTTATCCCCCAGCACACATTAAAGAAAGGTGACTCCCTTCGTATGCATTAATTCATCTTTACTTATGAATTTTCTACCTTGATATGTTTTTCTGAAGACCTCTAATCAAAGTGAGAAGTTCAGATATCAAATGGAGCATTTGTGGACTTCATGTGAATGTACAAAAAGTTTGGACTGATAAATAATATGTGTAGTAGTACTTTTGTGTTTAGTAGTAAGATGTAGTGTTTTAACCTTTTTATTTTTATCTATGCCTGAAATACTTGTAAGATAAATCCTTTTATTATGCTACTAGTCAGAGAATAATTCAAAGCAAAGTTTCTGCAAGTTAGAAATATTCTTCAAGTTGTTTAACATTTCACAACTCCTGGTTGAGAGAATGCAAATGAAGCAAGCCGGTAATTGAAGACAAGTTGATGTTACACACTGGTGTTTCTTCTTTTAAATTTGGCTTGAGGCATAAAATAACAGCTTGAGAAGCCAGTACAACAACCACTAACTTTTATGATTCATTTAAAGTAGTCACAGTTTTAAGCATGAAGGAGCTTTTTGAAGCTATGGTCTTGATAAAAAAAAAAAAATTCATAGAAAAAATAAGCCTTTAAATGTGCCTGTGTTTTCCTGGCAGGTGCTGCTGTAACCGTATTGAGGATTTCTTAGATCAGGAAAATAGCCTAAAAACTCTAGCATTTTTTTATGTTATGCTGTGAAATACCAGTCAAGTGTCATTCAGCATTGAGTTCTGGGAAAATAGTATGTGTGTGTTTGGCAGTTTCTGCTATTCCTGACCTTACTGATCGTGGTTGATAGTTGTTTCTAGAGGGAAACCACAAGGAAGTGCAACAGGAACCTGTTGATCATCCTGCAGTTCTAGTTGCAAGGAACACAAATAGGTGGTGAATCTGTACCACTTTGCTTCACACTCCTGCCCACCAATCCTGTCCTGCTGTCTGTCTGACTCCTCGGGTCCCTGTGCTTTCAGTTTGCCATTTGCCATCTGTATTTCCTTAGCGGACCTCTCTGAAGGCAAGCTGAAGAGAAGCCCACTAAGCAGAAATATCCATGAATTTGGTATCTGGACCTTTGGAGATGCTGCCACATTCCCATGGAGTTTTCCAAAATTACATAATTTAGAAAGGATTCTGCACTTCATATGTCTCCTGATTGAATTAAGAATTGAAAAATATATGGAATTTTTTTAAATTTCTGTGGGAATTTTTGTGTCCACTCCAGGTCTTGAATATCTTGTAGTTTAAACAAACATCTAAATGTTTTGTTTGAAATAAAAATATGCAACATGCTGGAAACCAATTGACCCAGACCATTTCCATAGTTTCTATGTTTGGTCTGTGTGCAGTTTGCTATGGTGTTGCTGGGATCTCCTTGAGAACCTGCTACCCAAGGTTTCAGAGTAAAGAAAAAACCAGTGCTGTGACCACTGTGTTAAGCGAAAAGGAGTTATTGCCTCATGTTTTGCAAAGGTATTTGGCAGCCACAACCTTACTTCATGTTTATTGGCTGATTCAAAGACAATATTGGTTGCTCTCTTCTCCAAGCCCTGTTCTTTGCATATAAAGTTAGCAATTAAAATGTGCAAAAGATGCTGGATGAGTGGAGAATTGCAGAACCACAGAATAAGCTGAGGTGGAAGGGACCCACAAGGATCCTCCAAGTCCAACTCCTTGCCCCGTACAGGACCATCCCCAAGGGTCACACCATGTTCATGAGAGCAATTTCCAAATGCTTCTTGAACTCTGTCAGGCTTGGTGCTGTGGCCACTTCCCTGGGGGGGTCTCTGCCAGTGCCCAAGCACCCTCTGGATGAAGACACTTTTTCTAATATCCACCCTAAAACTTCCCCTGATACATGTTCAGGTCATTCCCTCAGGTCCTGTCACTGAGCACCACAGAGCAGAGATCAGTGCCTGCCCCTGCTCTTCCCCTCATGAGGAAGTTGTAACTGCAGTGAGGTCTCCCCTCAGTCTCCTCCAGGCTGAACAGACCAAGTGCCCTCAGCCGCTCCTCATACGGCTTCCCCTCGCTGTGATTTTAAGGAGCAGGTAGCCCCTTAAGTAGCAAAATTAATAAAACATGGCATTATGTTTGTTTTCTGTTTTGGTGCCTTAAGATGATCAGAGCTCAGTCTGATGCTTTTTCTTCTGCTGTGGCATATTGCAGGTTCCTTTTCCGTGGATTTCTGATGTGCAGCAGGAGCTGTGTCGCATGTGGCACCTTTCTTTGGCACAAAATTCGCACATAATTTCTTTCCTCTGCCAGGTCATTTATTTTCATTAAATATGTAAGAAGGCAAAAATTTTAGTCAATTCTCCTCTCTCTCAAGTTGAATCAGAATCAGCTGCTGAGTTGAAAAGCCAAATTGCTTTGAGGAGAACCTGGAGGGGATGAGTGGGCACACAAACCACCTGACTGCAGAAGTCTTGTTTCCAGAAGAATCCAACTCCAGTCCAACTGCTATCTCATTTGTTACTGAAGAGGACTAAACTAACCATATTCCTAGAAGCAAACAGTATCAGTTCAAGACTATGTGGTGTATTTTTTTTGAATACTCTGAGAGTTGGTCCAGGGATACCTGATTTAAATGAATGGCAGTAGTAACATTGATTTTTCTTGTGCTGTAAACATGCATTGTGCTTTACAAGGAAAAGAGGAGTCCTCTCTCTCAAAGGTTAGCTTAAACAAAATGCAAATCACAACATATGAAAGTTGGTTTGACACTTAGGTTTCACCCAGGGTTGTTCAGCCATGAACAAGAACAGCGTTTTTGAATGAGAGTTCTCCCAGGAAAGTAAATGTTAAGTATCCCCACACCTGTTATTTAATCCTTAGGGAGTAAAAAGATGATTTTATGAAGATGAAAATCACAACCTCTTTCTTTACTAGCCTGGAGAGATGTTGGTTTTAAGCAATGATAGTGCTTTCTAAGTAGTAGCCAGAATTTGGAACTGTTATCCGAAGAAAACTCTCTAAATGAACTGGGTGCCCACTGTGCTGCAAAGACTGAATAAACAGAGAGGAGCTGCCAAGAAAGCAGAGTGCAGGGCACCACTTGGATAAGGCCAGGTGCATGGGGTGGATGTAGGAGCCATACAGGAAAGGGGCTTTGCACCTTTGGATGCATCTAGAAATGCTCTTGCTCCTTAGGGAGCTGATGCAACCATGCTGTAGGAAGTACATGAAATTAGATTTAAAAAAATACTTGAGACTGTATGGAAAAAACTCACTAAATATATTCACTGTTTCGTATAATAAAAGAACACTTGGAGGTTTTTCTTTTCTGCACCTTTGTCTTTCCAGCAAAAGAATAGTATCTTATTTTAGTGCCTTGAAAAATCAGGCTTTTTTAGTTTTAAGTAGAGACTTTCCCATGGGTAACTGTTCTGTAGAAAAACAGTTTAGTTGGTAGTGTTTGAACTCTGCTAAATAAGTTTGGTTTGGAGTAAATTATTTCAGTTTTAAATCAGCATGTTTTAATATCAAGTGTTTTAGACTGACTTTGCTATCTGCACTACACAGAAAATGCAGTATCTTGCTTCAGGAGAATAACATGTAGTCACATCAGTAAAATTTTCTTCAAGGCTGTACATGTTAATTAATACAGTCTCATCAGAATGTTGGAGGCAAAGAAAAATCACATATTGGTGATAAAAGAGGTTCCAACCAAGAGGCTTTGGTTTTAGTTTCATGGCTTTCATGAGAATGATGATTTTAAAGTATCTTTATTTTCTACTGCTGATTTGTAGGTGTAACTGAGAAATACTTTCTCTCTTGTGTTTTTTTTTTTCTCCCCCAAATTTAGGTCCAGTAGATTCAAAACTAAACTCTTTGTTAATTAGTGAGAGCTTTACAGAAATACATATAAAATGTATGGGATGGGATGGGATCCCAATGGATGGGAGTAAAATTACTGGTGTGAAAAAAGAGGCACACATCAACCATCCAGAATGACCAAAGGCCTTAGAATCAACATACTCAAAGTTAGGTTCACAGACAAGTTGAATAGCAGGACTGGAGAGATTGAGTGTATGTGAGCACAGACTGTGTATATGTATAAATTAATTCAGTTCTAAACTTGGGAGGTAATTTAAATGCAAGACTTGCTTGGCATAATTCATATACCTGAAATTCAAAAAGCAGCAATAATTTTGCTGCATGCCACCCTGTGCCTTTGAATGCCATTACATCTACATGTGGTGAATACTGTGGAAATTGGTAACAGACAAAGGCACTGCCCCTTTCAGGGTTCCTTGTTTGAATGGCTGTGTCACCAACTTGTCTGTGTCAAATGAATCAGATCATACCTGTTTCTGGGTGTGTATCCATCAAGAAAACACCCAAAATAACAAAATGAACAACATTTCATTTGTCACTATTTGGCAGGATGGCTAAAATCCCTAGGAAGATATGTTACAAAATAAAGTTACATGAAAGCTGAAATGCCAATTTTTTCAAGGCAAGGTCACTGAAAGGCTTGGATGGAAAGGATACCCTTGGAAAAAGGATGCTTGAACTGGTTTTGGTTGTTTTTTGTGTTTGGGGCTTTTTTCCCCTGCTAAAGAAAGAACATCATTGCCTGTCTAAAATAGAGAAGAAGAACAAACAAGCAAGAACAAATGCCTAGAACTGCTTTTTATTCTACATACTCTTGTCAATTTTATAATGGATTATTATCATTTTAACAAGCTAGTTCATAGCATTTTAAACATACTAAAGAAAATAAATTGACAGAACATCTGTTGTTTAATCAAGATTTTTTTTTCTAGATACTGATGATCTTCGAAGGACAAGAACAGTTTAAGTGAAAGACTTAAGTAAATGCTGTATCTTTTATCAGCAGCAAATGTGCAAGAAGTTAAAGCCTGTGTCCCTTTTAGGTTTCTAAGATTTGTAGAGTTGTAAACATTCTAGCAAAATTTCAGATGCCAACAGAATCCTATTAAAAATATTATTATAAAGTTCTTTATAAAAACTTTTTTCCTATTTATGTTTTTATTGGCTCTCTGTGGGATATGGGTTCATAACCCAGTCATAATCAGTTCCACTCTGAAATTAGAAATGGGAATGAAGCCACTTTTCCACAAGATAGAGAGTTAGAGCTGTTTTGGTGCCAGCAAAAATGCGACTAATAATGGTTCTTCCTAAAGATATGAAGTACAAGAGGCAAGGTATAAAAATGCCTATCTGGATGAAATGTGATAAATCATTAAAAGATATATTGTGAATTAATGTAACTCATTTCTATCTACATCTGTAAAGTCAAAAAGCCCTGGAATTTTGCTGATTTGCTTTAAAATATTTTAAATCCTGTAAACATATGCCAATATAATTTATATTGCAGTTAACAAATTATATGCTTCTATCTCTAGAAATTTTCAGGGATTTTTCTGGATAATGTGGACTTGTAAAGCAATTTAAGATCAAAATAAATACGAGGAATTGTGGCGCAGTTGTCAATTATTTCTTAAAATTCAAGGGTGTTTTTCTTCCTGGAATAAAAAACTGGGATTTAAATGAGCTGGAAAACCAGAGAGAGATGAGAATTACTGTCTTAACATGCCAGAATATGATCTTATGCCTAATTCTGTTAGAATAAGTTTTATTTGCAAGTTCAGTTTCCTTGTGTAGGCAACATGGGCAGAAATGCTCTAGTCTGGTTTTGTTGTAGAAAGGGAAGTGGTGACAAATTTGAAACAAATTATTTTATGTTAACAGCAATGCATGCTGACAATGAAAGGCAAAGGGGTAATTAGTGTGTGACTTTCTGTGCATTATTGAGGCATGCTGTGTGGAGGACCTTTCTTGTAGGTTTTTGCAAGCTTGTCGCACCAATATGCAGATTATTGAGGAAGGGATTTGGTGGTATTCTCTGTTAGTTTCCTTGGAACCTCTATAGCAGTAAGACACCTTTGAAGTAGTCAAGGGCCAGACATGATAGTTTATGCACCATAAAACATGAAAGAAGTCATTGCCATTTCTCTAGAGCTGAGCTTCATGGGTCTCTTGACAGGGCAGGGTGCTGAGGGACCTGAACCTAAGTTGTAGTGTTAGGACCAAAAATGAACTTCCCTAAGGTGAAACTCTTTCAGTTATTGCTCATTTGTAGAAGGATAATTGGTGTGGCACTCTGGAGAAGAAGTGATATCCAGATTTTAATCTACAAAAATAATGACATAGAAGAAAACATTTGCTCTCAAGCATCTCAAGTTAAATCAATCGTTCGGAGTGTATATGTCTGAACTCAACTTTTTAACTAAATTCTGTATGTGGAAATATTTGCAATCCTTTTATTTCTAATATGTGAGAAGTATATACCAGAACCACTGTTTAGATAATCTTGTGATAATCTTGTTTATGGTGTGTTCATCAATGGGGATTATGGAGATTTTATTTTTAAAATTGTAAATAGAAGAAAATGGGCAGACTGTTGCATAGTGCTTGGATATAATTTACATATCTTTGGGCATAGGTCTTCAGATACAAAAAAATCCATTCACAAAAAGCCAGGTGGTAATTTATATATATATATATGTATGTATGTATATCAACAAAATGTAATGTTAGGCAATGTCAGAGAAAAAAATTGTGCTTTGTGACACAGTGTATTTTGCAGTAATCAAGGTATGCTCACGTTGAATATATGACAGACTTTCAGGTTTATTTTTTTTTGGCTATTCTGTTCCTTTGGCAAACTTCATCAAAGAATTTGTTTCAGAATAATCAACAGAACTCCAGGACTTGAGGGGGACTGTGAGTCTCTATTAGGTAATGGCTAAAACCATTTAAAGGTTTGAACTGAGATTGCAGATTTGGCTTGAAGCTCCAAGCATTCCTAATATGGAAAAACAGTAAGGAAAAGAAGGCCAGTTTGATTAAAAACATTCTGTTTGTTCCAATTACAGCAGTTGAAGATCAAGTATAAGAACAGTGGATATCTGGGAGAGCAGATGTGTGCTGTTGGTAGACGTGCTGGCTTCAGAAAAACCTGTGAATTGACAACTAGAAAATAGCTGTGCTGAGGCAGAGTGTTGTGTGGTGTGCTTTGGCTTGGTTTTATTTCACTACTTTATCAACAGGAAGTCCTGATCTGCACTGGCTGGTGCAGCAAAATGCACCTCATCTTCCTTGATTGCTGGTGGGATCTCTTCCTGTTACTTCTCCTAAATGGCTGCTTTTACTGAAGAGAGTAAGGTCAATTCATCTCTGTAACATTTCAGACCTTTTTGAGTATGGTCTACAATTTTTCATGGTGTAAATCTTTATATATTCTCGGCATGTTTTTGCTTTTGAAGCATTTGGTTTAAGTCTTGTATCAAACTCATTGGATCTTTTTCATGCCCAGAAAGCACTGTGTTGAATTTTATGTTTTCTCAACAGGGACCACAGTGACTATATCCATTTATTCAACACTTGCTCATATCTACAACCTTGTTTTTTAATACTCAACACATTTTTTCTGTGGGCATATCTCAATCCCTTCACTTCTCCTGCAGTTACTGCTGGTTCTGCCTCCCTGTTTGTTTTATTTTTTATTTCTTTCTTATATTCACCGAGGGCATCTCTTTCTCCTCCTAATGCCTGCCATCTTTTTCTATCCACCCTATTTCCAGGGTACCTTAGCATCAGAAAGCAGTGCTTGGGTTTTTTGCATGTCATGTAGTCCCACTGTGGCAGTGATGCTGACTTTTATAAGCTTTACATAGCTGAGAAGATACCTGCTGTATGGGTTTTATGGGTGTCCTCGAATCCCAGGCATCTGCTGCAGGAATATCTAAATACCACTGAAAAACTTGGAGGTGGTCATTTAACATAGGTAGGCATTGAGGTAGTTATCCTGGAGTCAGGGAACTCCACACATTTATCATCATTTTGATGACTGACAGCAAGTTGTTCCAAGCACTGTGAAAGAGCCCTTACTGAGGAAAAGCTGATGTGAGCCCCAATCTGAGGTCTGGATCAGAGGGCTCCTCCTTGCACAAAGTGGACTTAAAGAAAGCCTTGCTTTAAAATGGGTACCTACTATGAGTTGCAGCATGATTCACAGTCGCTTTATACTCCCTGGAAAGACAGCAGCATAACAACTGCCTTGATGGTGAGCAGACAAAGTGTGCAGAATGTGTTGCTGGAGAACGGCGTAAAGGTCAGGCAAACTCGGCCGGTCCCTCGCCAAGAAAACAAGAGATGGTTACTGTCAGAGACCATGGCGGCTGATTGTCCCCCTCAGCTCGTTTGGTGTGTGGTTGGGTGAGTCCTTCTCTGCAGCCCATTAAGTGTGGTGGTGTTTATCAACAATTGGAAGCAGTGAGTGTTGATATAAGTTGGATGTTAGTGGTCCTGTGAGTGTGTCTGCCAGTCCTGTACCTCTGGTAGCACATTCGTTCAGCAATGCTGAACCCTGTGTCAAAAAATAAAACAAGGGCTTTGAAGTACCTCCTGCTGATTTGTTTAGTATCTGCTAAATTTGAACTTGATACTCTATTCTGAATCATCAAATGGCACGGCTTGACAAAGTATTTTAAAACAGACCTTCTTGTGGTTTGTGTTTCTTCGATATTACTGAAACAATTACTTTTCAATATAAGAAAGCTGTCATTGATTAAATATGATGTGCTAGGGTGTTGAAAAATATTTGGAGCCACAGGTGTCATCTAGGTAGTGAGTAGTGCCACATTGGCCCATTTGTGCCACGTATGCCTGTCCTAAGCTTCGTTTTCCTGCACCTTGAAACTCTTGGCTTCAGCCTTTAGGTCTTGCATAGCCCACTCATTATACCTTGTCAGCAGGTTGGCAAGATGACACCCCATGGTTGGCTTTCAACTCAAATTTAGTTCTCCTCTCTGAGTCAAGGTATTTATTCCCCTTTTGTCCTAGCAGTTCCCACCATACCAATCTTACCAGGAAAAAGGAGTCCAGGCCATGCTAAGTAAAAACAAATTTCCAGTATTTGCAACATAGTTATGAGAAGCATCCAGCAGCTTGATGTGTTCTCAACATACAAGTTGGATACAAGTCACTGGCTTTCACCTTAATGATAAACAAAGGCTGTACATAATAAAAGTAAACAAATGACCGTACACACACATTTCATGTCCTGGGAAGAAATAGCAGGGCTGAGTTATGTAAATCTTAATCATGCCATTTGCCCCATGCGAGAAGGTTTATGGGTGCTGGGATGCTAAAGACTATGAAAAAACATGTTCAAATTACAGTAGAATTTTAAAACTGACATTAATTAAAAATTAGTGTTATCTGTCACACAAATACTTGCCATACTGGATGCAGATTGTAAGGTTGCAAAAATACCTTGCTTTAGAAAATAACTTTCAATAATAACACACAGTGGGGCTAAATGTACTCAGAGACAGATATTTTTATTTGTCCTTTCTTCTACACCACCGAAGTAATAGTGAGAAAAATATTGTTTTCCTGATCTTTATATTTTTTTCAAGCTTGATTGCATTTACACAAAGAAATTATCATAGCCAGATTATTAAGATATTCTTTCAGTGATGAAAGATTATGTTAAACAATTACAAAATATTAATTCAAATTTTGATCACAATTCTTGAAACTGTTGATGTAGGATGTTCCCTGGATTTTAAGAAATTCTTGTAGAGTGTGAAGCAAACCCCATGTTCCCTTGAAAACAAGGATTGTATTAAGATTTTTTCTTTTTTAAAGAAAATTATGTGCTTTTTAAATAACTTTTAGTTAATCTAGATTACCTGTCCACTAGTCGCCAATGCCACCAATGCCACCAGTCAGTGTAAACCAGAGCAAATGAATTTAAGTAGGTGCAAGTCACAGCAAAGAGTTTCTGTACTTATAGATAATCTTCCAAATGTTGTAGGGTTGAGTGGCAGATGCATAGTTGAAGTTTGTGCTGCTGTGTGGGGTTTTCCTTCTTCATTGTTGCTGTGACTTTTTAATGTGTTTGTTGTCAGTCTTAAATGTTAGGTGTTCAGCATAGTCACTGTCGTTTCTTTTCTTTCCCCTTGGGTTAGAGCTGTACCATTCAATTGTCTACTTCTCTACCTTAACAAACCATATTGGAAAGATTTTTGCCATTAAAGACTGAACCAAGAGTCCTACCATGACAAGTCGTATCATGATAATCTGTGAGGGGTACAAAAGTATCTCTGCTATCTGATAATTAGGAGTTTTAAACATCAGTAGATTAGGGTTTTGAGTATGGATGGAGCTAGACATTTTCAAATTGAGAGGTCTGATACCTTACTGAGAGCTTTAGAGGTAATCTCTGCTCAAAAGCTGTATATACTTTATAATCTGCCAACATGAATTAATAAAATTAAGACTATTACATACATGTTGTTGTGTAGACTGTTAGGTAGCTGTAGCATGTCTCTCATGTATTCTGCTCTGTCAATTTACCTTGCTGCGTAGTGGGGGAGATTTCCTGTCTGGTATGTTGCACAGTATGGAAAAAAAAATTAGGATAAATCTCTTGCCTAGGAATCCAGACAGTCTAATTTTCTTTTGTTTTTCATGTTTATGTCATCACTTAAGTCTTACTCTGTGTTTGTGGGTGGGGGTGCGCAGGCACATGCGTCAGCTGCTCTTTCTGTATTTTCAGGATTTGTAGCATTTGTCGTAGTGCAGCCTTTGTGAAAGCTTTTTATAATTGTATCTAAACCCACACAAAAGTGTGTTCTCTGTTTTACAAGCTATCATTTAGGAAATATTAACTCTTTTTAAATGGTGAGATCTTTTGAATGGTTAGGAAAAAGAAGCAAGGCTGTAAATTCGTAGTTCATATTACCAGCTTGCCATGCTGAAGGAGTCTTCTTATAAGACTGGTGACCAGATGAGAAAAGAAAGTAGAATGGATTCTCACCACAGATGGTCATAGGAGTATTCTAGTTCAGCAGATAATTTCAGAATTGGAGGGAAAAATTCTGAAGGACAAAAATGTCTCTGAACTTACAGAAATATACCTAATAGTTTCGCAAGTTAATGCAAATTTTAATTGAGGTTTCTTCTGTATTTGGGTAAGAATCATTTGTTCAGCTAATAGACTTTTTAATCTAAAAAATAGATTTTTTAATAGCGTTTATTCCTCTGTTATAGTTCTGATTCTCCTATGCCTTACCTTATGTTTCTGCTAAAAGAAAGAATACAATGACTTTTTTTCCTGGGTTATTAGGAAAAGAAGGTATTACATGTTATGAACTCTTAGAACATTTGTTTAATAAAGTATTTTACAGTTTCTAAATGAACAATAAAATAGAACATTTGCAACTATGGAAATAATATATAGGGATAATGTTTTAAAAGATCTGTTTTGCAGTTCACTTCCTCTAAACAGAATTTTCTTGTTTTGTTTCTGCTTGCTGACATGTATGAAGTTTGGCTGAAACAGTCCTACAGACAGATCTCATCCTTCTGACCAGGGGGATTTCACAGTCCTGATACGTGATCTCTGGGTACATGTTTTTGCATTGCTTGAATGCACTCTGAACACCATGGCAGCCTCAGAATAGACCTGAATGTCCCCTGCAAGCAGCAGTCCCTGAGTCATCACAGCAGTAATTCAGTCTTGGTGTCAATAGCAAGCTATCCCCTCATACTTCAGTAAGACAGATAACTTGCAGTTCATGTCCCAGATACGAAGGGTGCCAGGTCTGCCCTATGACTAATGGCTCCCTCTCTCCTCCTTCCAGTTTCCAGTGCTGTATTCCCTCTCCTGTAATTAAACCCCTTTCTTGCCCCTATGTTCTGTGGTCCCAGCTTTCACCTGGTGAGCCTGGGGAACTTGCCAGACTAATTATTCTTCATGGACACCCACAGGAGAGCTCCTGAAACAACTGGGGAAATGGCTGGAGTGTGTATTTGGGTTCTTTTGGTCTTTTGGTGAAGGTGTTCTTCTGCACTTATTGCATGTACATTGAAATTAGGACCTAATGAAACCCTGCATTCCTTTACTCCTCTTTTTCCTTTTTGTTATTTGAAAGTGAACCAGAACTAAATGCTGATAAATTTAAGTTCTCAGTCAGCTCTACTGCTGCAGAGCCAGCACTGCCTTTGCAAGTAAAACTTCCAAGGGCTGCAGAAACAGGACTCACAGCACAGTTTTGCTGTACATTTCCCTAAATGACAGGCAACGAGCAGTAGGTAGCCAGAAAATACATAGAGACCTCAGGCATTTTGGGGATGACATTTCAAAAAATGAAAAAAATTCAAACTTGATACTAAAGACAAGGATATATGGCACTTGTCTAGCATTTTCATTTGGAATTGATGAGTTGAAGTCAGCACATTACTGCCTGCAGCTTGAAGAGAGATTTAACCACCTGTACTCTCATGTTTTCATTGATTGCATCTGGAGCATGGGATGACCAGTGAGAATTCAGGATGTTGTTTAACATTTTTATTTGCAAAGCAAATGTTGGACATCACATCCTTCAATCACATGGAGAAGGTTTTAGTTCAGTATGAATCCACACCTGGTTTCAAAAATTACATTTAATACCAAGAACAGGGACTGAAATGCTATTTAAAGTATAGTGTAATTATCAGAGTTGGTATACGTTTTATGGTGTAGCGAAAAAAAGCATGAATGAAGCTTCATGCTAAGTTCTTTCAATTTAGTAATTGAGCTACATCATGGTTTTTTCCCGTTGTACCATCTGTATTAAATACATCCTTAGAAAAGACTTTTTAATGTTAATGACTCAAACCTTGTAGTTCCCAGTTCAAATTATAAGTTTTTTCAAATTAGAGGAAAGTGTGAGAGTAAGGATGCTTCTGTGAGTCTGACATTGCAGGACTGAGCTTTAATTGTTTGCAGGCTATAGCTTTGAGTTTTTCAGCTTACTCGAGTTTGCTTGAAGAACTGTGTTTTCCTCATCTTTGTCTTCTTTATTGATAAATATATTTTACTTGCTTCGAATTTCTAAGACTTTATGGGAATAATTTTTAGGAAGAAGATTAATATTTGATAATTCAGTGAAGGTAAACAATCTGGAGTTCTTAAACATGAAGTTATATTGAAAATTAAATAAATGCTACAGCTAAAGGAGGCATAAATCTTTGATGTCATGCCCTCACAGAACATCTACAATTGGAGTGCCACTTGGGAAACTTCACTGAGAGGTGGGTAATGAATTGAAAGCTTTGGAAGAGTGGATTGAAAGCTTGGGCCTTCTGTGTGATGAACAGTAAAAACTTGGGAAAAGCTAAGTGGGCTGAGATTTTTTTTTGTGGGAAAGGCTTCTCATAAATATGATGTGGTAAACCTATGAGAAAGATGCTCACATTATATTTATGCACTTTCCTTTAGAGTTGTTTATTTTGATTATCTCATTTTAGAAAAGATATATGAAGCAGGAGGAGACAAATGTTTTCAGGACTGGAGATGCCTGTGAATTGTGATAATGTGTGAACTGCCCTGAACATTTCACTGTCTGTTTCTACATTCAGAAATGATGAATTCATATGTGTGTTGTTTTACATATGGCTTGGGTGTAAGACAGCATAAACTTAAGGACAGTGAATGCTCTTTCTAATTATAGCTTGAGCCACTGTCATTCCCTGATCTCAGATTTGCCTGATGTTCCTTATCCATGACTCAATAATGAGTTTTCAGTCATATTTTTTAGTTGTGTGTGGGCCATACAAACTGAGATTCTTTTTAGCCATGTGTTCCCTTTCACCTGAATTATTTAGAAAAACATCCGTTAAAACATTCTGTCGTGCTGAAAGAAAAACAACCAACCAGACAAAAAAAGAAAACGGAAACACAGATGATTTTGTTAATATTTAGCTACCAGAAATAAAGTAAGGAACTGAGAAAGAAACTGTCAGAGTTGCTGTAGAGCAGAGGTTTGCAGTTGTAAATGGGTCTGGCCTTTGGGAAAAGAGCCAAAAAGGATGTGCAAGCAAGGTGTCTCTTCCCTCACCCCTTTTGTAAAGATCCTTGTGTCCTTCCATAGCCTAGAGCTTGTACACAGATTGCCTTTAGGTCATAGCTGTGAAATGTTGTTCACACCTGGAGTTCTCCCACTAAAATTAATTACTAAAGGTAATTTTATTTTGGTCTGTGATGAGATAACCAGTGATAAAGAGATCTGTGACCTGTCCACAGATCTTAATGTCTGGGTGGGGTAAAGGCGATGCCAATGGCATTTGCGCATGTCTGCCTTGGCTCGGTTTCTTAATTAATTAATCGTGCAATGATGTTACGATGTTGGCTTGATTTCTTTCCCTTTCCCTTTCCTGCACTTCCTGTGCCGTGACAGCTTTTTCCTTCATGTTTCTTAGAGTGAGATGTTGCATTTCCTTCAAATCTCAAGTCTGCATCAGGGTCTAGGCTGATGTATTTAACTGGATTTTGAGCCCCTGCCTTTCCTCCCCTGGGTACGTGTGACGCATGGTACTGCCTCTCTAGAAACCAATTAACAAAATAAATTCAATCACTGAGTGACTTAAATAATTTAAAAACAATAAGCATACATTGTGCATACGTAGTTCCCACCTAACTTAGACTGTGCCCTCATTAAGATAAAGCCGCTTTGCTCTTCATTTACAGGAATTAGACTGAGTAAGGGTTTTTCTCCCTAGCGAAAGCTGGATGCTCCCAGGCCTGCGTGGCTGTTTCTGTCCGGTCTGACTGACCCTGCTGCAGCTGATTGACTTCTATTTGCCACCATGGCAGGATAGTAGCAATCAGAAGGCTACTTCTGGCCTGGCATGACTTGACCAGAGGCTGAGGATTAAACATTTCAGCTCTGGCATAAGGGGCCTTGCTGCTGTTCTTGCTGGGAGAGGGATCTGTGGCACTCTGGGGAAATACTGATTTGGTGACCGATCCAAAGGCAGGTATCTGTAAGTGCTAAAGAGAATACACTGGTTCATGTCATTAAAGCTTATGGAGTTCTGGAAAATGCATGTGTTAAATTTTATTACTAAAAATATTAAATTTTACCTAAGGTGATTCTCTGGGTCTGCTTGGTTATGCAGCAGATGTGAGGAAAGCCGTTTGCTTCTGGACAAGGGGATGCAGGTTTTCTCCCTGCAACCTTGCTTGCATGCATAAAATAAACATAGGTGTGGTGAATTGCACTTGTACTCATCCTTACGTTGCTGAGGGAGATGGAAGCCTGCTTATTTGCTTTAATATGTCTCTGCTTTTATCCTTTTTCTCATTTTGCCATTTATCCTTGCCAAGAGAGTATAAGACTGCAGAGTGGGGACCAATTTGGGTCACTGTGACTGTGTTTGCAGCATATGAGGTAGTTAATGGAGAATAATTAATTCGAATTACCTCCTTTCCATCTGCCTGCTGACTTGAATCACATTTTCCCTTACTTTTCACCTCAGTCCTTCTTTTCATTTTCTTTTTTTCCTTCCCTTGATCTTCAGAAGGGTACTTTCTAAATGCACATTTAAACAGACCCATTGTGAATACGTGAGTGAACTTGAACATTGTCAGGAGAAAGCAGCTGGGTTAAACTGGTACCCAGAGATACAATCGGAGAGCTTTCCTCCTCCAAAGGCACCAGTTAAGGTTTCTCTCAGTTGTTGCTGCTGTTCACACAGAAATGTAGCTCCTGTATAACAGGTGGTAACATCATTGCCTACCTTGCTGGCTAGTTTTATACAGGAATAGTTCCCTGAAACATTTGATCCCATATTAAGACATGCACACCATGAATTTTAATCATGCCAGAATTAAGATCCTGTGTTAAAATTAGCCAAGAACATGTTGAACAAAGCCACCCAAAGACATGCAATACTTGAAGTCATCTCACATTTTCAGTACTGCCTTGAACTGCCAGATCATTACCATGCTTGTAAAATTTGAGGTTAACTGTGTTTGTAAAAATTTGTATTGCTTTGCATCAGTTGCTGAGCTGGAGTACACAAACATTATTTTAAATAAACAGTTTTGCTTGCTGATGGGAATTTTATGAAAATCTTTTACCAACTCCTGTTTACACATGCAAATTCCAGTTCTTTCACAGGCACACGTGAAATATGACCTGGGCATTCCGTCCTTCTATTGCAGATCTTCAAGCTCTTAAATATGTTTGAAGGGTAGATGTTTTCAGAAAAGAACCATCTTTTTAAAACAATACAAGTGAAGATTTCAGTGTGAAATATTGCTATTTCTCAGTTTTTACCACCAAAGTACACAGTCTAAAAATAAAATTGCTGGCAAATGCTTAACTGCAATAGCATGAGGAAATGTCTCCAGAATAAATAAATAAACCAGCCTTTAGCTAAAGCATTGGAGTAAAATGAAAATATAATTCATCTGTGAAGCCACATATTTGGAAGGTGGTATGCTATGGCTGGTTTGTCCAATTTATCAAGACAAAACACTTTGCTGTATCTTGCTTGGAATTACTCTGGAAACACTTACGATACCACATTTTCCACTGCTCAGAGGCCATTAAAACTAAATTAC
Organism: Orthonyx spaldingii; assembly: GCA_013397795.1. NCBI lineage: Eukaryota > Metazoa > Chordata > Aves > Passeriformes > Orthonychidae > Orthonyx > Orthonyx spaldingii. Next base: position 114,421 of record VZTJ01005627.1, on the reverse strand, counting down.
TTGGAAAAACAGTAGCCACTAAATTATGGATGTATTGGCACCTAAGCATGCAGTAGTAAAGAATTTTAACTTTGTAAACAAATGAATAATTTTTAAAACAAAAATGAAAATTACCTGTAGGATACTTTATATACTAGAATGTCTCAGAGTAACCATGACAACAGTCTGGGCTTCAAGTTTATTTGCTATATCTGAGCATGTGCAATTTTTTCTTAACTGAAAAAAAAGGCATCAGGGACTACTGTAAAGAACTAGGAAAAATAACTATACACTTGTTAACTTACAAGTGAGAATAGAGATATGTCACTCTAGGTATATTCCTGTGCTTAAGAAACAAATTTTGGTTATCTTTTTCCTGTCAGCATCAGATCTGCTTCTTACTCATAATGGTGTATCTCACTGACAAACTGCAAAATGTGTGTTTTCCTGATAACATTAGATGGTATATTAGATATTTTTAGAGCTGGAATTTTTCTTCCACTCCAGAAATATTTTGATCAACAGATGAAACCTAAACTACATATATATAAAAGTTGGTGTTTAAAAAAGAAAAAGGAATGTGTTTTGTTCTGTTTGTAATTACAAGGAGAAATTTGAAGTTGAAATAAAGACACCTGTATAACATGCATATATTTTGCAGCAAATATCAGAATTTTTAAAAAAAAGTTTTATAAAAATAAACATAGGTGTATCACCTGTACTATATCCAAAGACAGTGAAACAAATCTACCTTCAAGGAGAAAAAATTTTATTTTTCCTCATAACAAACTAACAAAACAGTGAAAGCAGAAGTGTGTGTTGAACCACTGGCCGTCTGGTTGACAAAAGTTTTGGGACATATATTGAACTAAAAGGTGATTTGGTGACCTGAAAGAACCAAATGAAACATCCCAGCTGGTTTCTCAGCCTGCTGAGATGCAATACAAGACCTGCAGCAGACCTAATGTTTTTTGCGTTGCAATATAGAGCCATAAAGCATAAGAACCAGTAAATTCAGTCCCATAAAACAATTGTTTTGTGGTCCTACAGCGTGAGAAGGCTTTTGCCATTTTGGCATACTCTACGTAATAAATCTTCCGCTCTGCTTGGCAAATTATCAAAAACAATGTCCTACAAGTTGAGAAATTCACCAGATTATTCCTTTACTATGATGTGAAGTTTTTCCATTACTAATGAATTAAGTATTAAAATCAAAACAACTCTGAATTCACTGTCCAGTCTGGAGTACACATTTCTCTGCAAGCAAGCAGCAAGAATAGTTTTTTTTCTTTTTCTTCCTCTCTTCCCCCTCCTTTGTCCAAAGGAGTGGGAAAAACCCCCCCACACAATAGCCAGTGGAGTAACAAAGACTGTGTGTTGATTATAATCTTTTATTTTACTTATTTTAAGGAACTACCATCACATAGAGAAAGAAAAATTCTAGTTAGAGGACATGCTCAGGCTACATACAACATGGTCACATACCAAAAGTGGTGAGTTTTATACCTCTAACTTAATGCTTCAACTTTTACTTTTCAAAGCAGTATCTCTGCTTAGAGGGGTATAACTGCAAACAGAATTTCTTCCCATATTTTCAGCAAGAGCTTTACCTTTTAAAAGGATTATAATTATCACTGGTTATATGCTGATTTTTCTTTTAATTTTTTTTTTAATTCTCTGAAGTAATTATGTTTTCTGCATACATTTGATGCATTAGTTTGCTTTTACATTTTTTCAGGTCTTACCTGTAATACTTCCCTTGTGTATGTATATATTTATTAAACACATCTTTTGGATGTTTCCAAAAGTTCAAAGTTTGATAAGCCTTTTTTTGGACTCCCTAATCATAGCATTATAAATATTGGCTTTTAATGACTAGACTTGGTGAGCTGTTTAATCAATACATGGTGGTTAACTTTAGATTCAGAAATTTACTAAGGCAAAGTAGTTGTGTCTTTGGTTAGTCACACTTTTTACTTTGCTCTAGTGAACTTCAAGCTACAATTTTAGGAAGCATTTTGGGGAAGGATCTCCATCTCTTCTGTGTACCTTAACATTTCATACAGGTGATTATGTTCCATGGGAACTGTCACGTCCTGTTTCTCAGGGAGATCTGTTGATGTGTTTATCAGTAATTTTATAAGTGTTTTGTGTAATATGAAGCTGCTGTTTGTGTAATATGGAGCTGCTTTTGTGATAGGACAAGAGATAATGGTTTTAAGCTAAAAGATTGTAGATGGATGCTAGATATAAGGAATAATTTTTTTATGATGCAAGTGATGAGACACTGGAACAGGTTGCACAGAGAAGTGGTAGATGCCCCCTCCTTGGAAAGATTCAAGGTCAGGTTGGAGGGGCACTGAACAACTGGGTCAAATTGAAGTTTTCCTTGGTCATTGCAGGGACCTTTAAAGGTCCCTTCCAGTCAAACTCTTCTATGATTCTATGATACTGTTGCCTCTGCTGACAGCTAGAGATTTCACTCTGACTTTGGCAAAGGTCAGGCTTAGCATCCAGTATCCTCCCTGAGTGGTCTTAGAGCAGAGCTATTGCACAGGTGGGAAACTATTACCATCTTTCCTCATTCTAAAAATCTAGCCCTTTATTATCTCAGGTTTATTATCTCGGGTTATTTTTAATTTCTATGTGTCCACAAACAAGAAGTGTTGGAGTGTTTATCTTGTTCATCTTGGAATTAACTCTCTTTGACCAAAGAGCCAAAAATACTTTTTCCAGGTGACCCTACAAGAGACAGTCACTGACTGAAGTCAGAGAGTGAGACTGTTGCTGTGTATGAAATATGCCTCACCACCTTCAGCTTATCATTTCAAGTTGTGAAGTACCTGCTTTTGCACCCTTTATTCTAGGCCACTTTCATAGTGACCATCCTGGTTTTGTGGCCTGATTGCTTGAGACATATAATTTCAATTAGCTGCAGCAGCCCGGAACAAAATATATTATGTGTGCCTTTTTAATGTTTGCAATGACAAAAGCACTTTGCTTTGCTTCTGGAAGGTATCCTAAAACTGGGAACTAATAAATGGATCAAATCCTTACAAGAGGTCCAATTTTGTCCAAACAAATTGGCATTAATAATCATTAATGTCATACTAATGTCATACTAACACTAATTGGGTCCTTCTGTGCTATGTGATATGTGCCTGTAACAATAGAAAATATAATAGTATTTCAGTTCCCCCCATTTCCCAGCAACACAGAGAGCTATGTTTATTTGAAATCAATCTTACTGAGCACGAAGACTTTGATAGCTAAGGCAGTTTCTTTGTGTGCATGCAACAGACTCACATAACCAGTATTTTCTCATCAGTGTGAGATTTGAGGTAAGTCTGACTGGCACAGTTAAATAGTTTGAAATGTTTACAAGTGGTTTTGCTCTGAAGTGTAGCCCAGAAGGCTGGGGATTTGTTGCCCTTTCTGCAGGTGCTGGTGGGGTTACCGCTACCAGCATTTGGCTGCTGTGGGGTTATTTGGCATTTGATATGTCTGTTCACTGTGGCTTCCTGCCTCTAAGAGGTATTAAATAATCAGCATAACTCCCAAATCCTTGCTTCTTAGCATAATGTGTTGTGGGAGGGTTTGTCCTGTATCCATATGGTATTCCTGGTTATGTCTAATTAGACAGATTATCTAACTGTAATTGTTATAACTGTATTAGAACAGATTTATTACAGATTAAATAAAACTAGTTGAGAATTGAGCAAGCAGTGCAGTTGCCCTTACCTGGATTTTTATCGCCCAGGTGAGGACTATATGTCCTTCTAAGTTACATGTTTGGGGAGGGTGATTATTATTGCCATATCTGTCAGCAGTGGTGCACTGCTTTGATAAAAGGCTATTCTGTTCACAATCAAATGACTAAGAAGTTATTTTTGGCTTTGTTTATGGAAAAAAAGACATTTTGTGAGATTATAGTTGGAGTCTGTGGAGCAAAAAAGATGAATAATTTCTTGCCATCATACCTTAGAGAGAAGCAGACAGAAGGAGGATCTCTGAGATCTTCAGTCGGTGTGGGGAGCTGGTGCTCTGGTTTGAAGATGTGAGTGGCCATATGCAAGTCCTCATTGTGCTTATGCATGGTTAAAAACTAACTCTTTTTACATACTGGTCCATGTGAGGATGAAGCATCATGTTGGAAACTGAGTCCTTCAACTGTCATTATTGTTTGACAGCATTGTACGATTGTTCCTCCTTTATTTATTTCCAATTGAATTGAGATTGTGTCAGGAATGAGAACTCCTTATTCTAGACAGAAAATTTAGTGGGATATTATCAACAGTTCTGATAATATAAAGAGCTTTTTTTAAGTTAGTCTTCGGCTGCAGAAGTGAGGTGTTTTTGTGCAAAAATGGTCTTAGAAAGACAAAATTATGTTGGAGAAAATAGAACATCAGACAGAAACTTGGACTTGATGGAGTACAAGAGGAATAGAGTTTGCCCAAATTCTACTTCAGGAGTAGCTGACAGAGTCAGAATCATACATGCAAAAGGGGCTAAGACTTATCCTCATTTCTAGTAGCCTCTTAACATAATACCTGGAAATACCCACTACATTACTACCCAATACACTAATGGAAATACCCACTAACAAAGAGACAATTTGTGTCAAGAGAGTGTCTTCAGCTTTTTCCATTTTTCAGTAAACTTAAATTTATTCTGAAGTTAGAACTTTTTAGCATTTAAACAAACTTCAGGAAAAAAAAGTGGCTTGCATTTTCATGGCAAATTGAGTTCAATTTATTATCTGGTTAGTACATTTTTCTCTATACGTAGTAGAGTTCCTTATGCATAGACTGGAAGAATGTTGTGCTTATTTTCATAACCTTTTTTGACATCACCTGGGTTTCATGAGGAATCATTCTTTTTCTTCTGTGGTTGATACTGAATGTGTCTTTGACTGAAATACAAGATGCTCAGAAACCAGGGAGAACTTCTTCAAGAAAACAGCTCTGTTTCTGGGAACAAAAGGTGATGAAATGCTAAGTGACACAAGTTTAGGATGGCCAGGTCTTGTGTGGCTCAGGACCAAGCACAAAATCTGCTGTCTCACACAGAGCTTGGCTGTTGGGACCCAATTTGCCTACTCTTCTTTTAGGGCTGTTTTAAAAAGCAGGTGATTCCTGACACCAGTGACTACAGAGGAAATATTGTAGGTTTCTTTTCATATTGAAAAGAAAATACTGTACTGAACAGTAAAATTCTGGAAAGCTAGGAAGGAGTAGGATTCATATCACACCCCCATCTCTTTCAGGAGGTGAGTATAATATGTCTATGTGTGTTCTGGTGTATAAAAATTTGAGTCAATTTTGTCTACTTTATTCAAGTAAGGGTTTTTGTTGTGTGGTTTTTTTTTTTTAAGCTGTACTTCCTGTTTAAAATTATGACATATCAGTCAATATTTACTATTTTATGCTATTTATATTTTATTTCAAAAATTTCTAAGTGCTATGAATTTTAGAGCCAGAATGTTTGACATACTACCAAATGTGAAAACTTTTGCCTTAACCTCTCTGTAGTATTCTCTAGTGTATTCTGTGGGTAAAGAAATAGTATTTTTGACTTCAAGAACTACAGAGATTGATGTGGAATCGAAATGCAGTTGCATTCTGTCCAGTTTTCCATATAAAACCAAGTCTCTCAATCTTAAATTCCTTAAATATGTGATCATCAGGACTTTTAACTCGTTTAGCTGAAAATATGACTTCTTTTTAATTTGTAAATAATTTTCTTAAACTGGGGATAATCATGGGGAGGGAGGAGGCTGTGTATGTATGAATCCAGAAGTCTGATAAATGTACATAACTATTTTTAGAACATTATTTTCTAAATTTTGTTATTCTAGTTTTCATCTGAATGCAGTTTGACACAGCTTCATTATTTCCTAAGTTAAAATGCAAAATGTCAGCAAATGAATAAATTTTCTCATACAAAGCTCTGTAGATGTATTTTCATTTACATATAGTATCTGTATACAAACTAGATGTAAAATTTATATATAGTGTGTGTAAATATGTATAAGTTGTGTAGCCTTCTAGTTCGCAACAAGTCGTGCCAAAAAGTTGTGGTAAATTGGAAACCAACAGGTTTTAATAGGTAACAATTAAGACAACAGATCTTTCATTAGGAAATGAAAGAGTAAATTTTGAAGAAAGTATTTTAATAAATTACAATAAAAATTTCTTAGTCATTCAAAGTCATACTTTCAATTATTAAATTCAGTTCTTTGAATTGATCCAGAAGTGTTTAATTACCTTTAAAACTTCTTTATAACATGTAAGGAAAACATTTAAGAGCATTTAATGGGATATTGGAACTCTTCCATAACTGACTTTCCTGAAAAGTAATTGTTTCCGAAGCATCACAAACAAAATCCATTTTGCTTTTGGATAAGCTCAGATGTTTCCATCTTTTTTTGTTGAATGAGCATGAGACTCTTTTGATGAACAGTAAATCACAACAAGAAGACAAAAGTGTTTTCTTCACCTCCTGTGCAATTTGACTCAGACCTCTAGGGAGAGAGAGAGAACAAAATATTTCCTCTTTTTTACACAGGTTGATTTGTGGCCCACGGGTATGAGTTAATATCATGAGAAAGGGAGACTACACTGAATCCAGTCTAGGCTATTTTCCAATAAACTGTTTTCTTAGTAGCGGTAACTCTGACAGAGGCTTGAGTTTAAAGGAAGAACAAGAAGTAAGATGTTCAGTAGTCTAAAACTTTCAAAGAAGCAGGTCAAAGCAGGAAATGTTTGCATAAAAAAGAGACTCAGGAAACTGAGTATGCCTTCAATCCATCAGTTCACACTGGCAGAAGTTTGCCTTAGACTCACCTGTTCATATTAATAAGAACCCAGAACTTGTATATGTAAACGTGCCTTCTGTGCATCTCTGGTGTGTTTCTAAGGTATTCTATAATCAGCTTCTTTCTCGTCCTAGACACAAGCACACTGAATTGATTTCCATCCACCCCAGTTTTAATAATATTACACCAGAGTATTACTACCAGAGATGTAGTGTAAAGAAGTTGATCCTTGAACCACTGCTTTTATAGTGGCACCTGTAGCAGACATTCTGTCCTAGCTACCCTGGGATGTTCTTAGGGTTTATGGGATATAGTTTTATATAATATGTAACACTGTAAGTGTTAGCTTGGGGTCTTGTTAGGGGCTTGCAATCAAATTTACAGAAATATGTTTATCTATTACATGCATTTTTCTCTCACATAATGTGTCATTTGTCTCTCACATAGACAGATCAATTGTTCCAGTCAATAAGAATAAATGGGTATAAATATGGAACAAGATAAATGAGTATTCACCAAAAATCAGTTGGAAGGTCAATGAGAAGCACAAATTTTCTTCTGATTAGGGAACATACCTTAGAAGAATAGTATTTTAGAAGCAGACTCAGAAGAAAATAGAAATTTACAATATTAAGTAGAAAAACCAGTGGTCATTCTTTTCATGAACTAGTCTTATGGAATCAGCCTAAGGTTTTAGCTACTCTAATTCACAGTCTTCCAGAATAACCCGGTACTGGATTCTTAGAGGAAAAATGAAGGAGCCAACATGCTCCTTGATTTCTCCCCTAGTAACCACCTTGACTCATGATAAGGACTGGTTCCGGGCTTTCTAAACTGGAAGCTGAATCCTTTCTGCTGTGCTTAGTAGAACCAAAGCATTTTTCATTGCATACTTTCCCTCTACATCCCTAATTTCTGAATCAAGAGAAATATTGTTTTCTTTTCACTTCCTGATCATGTAGACATCCTTTCATTAGTAATTTTTTTCCCCACCCTAAAGATCCATAGCTGTTATCATACAATATTGTACTGTCTTTCCTTGTTCTTCTTCTACATAAGAAGAAATATGTATCTTCATATCTGAATTTTTAAAAGTGGGTGTTGATTAGATTTCACAGGAAAAAAGTGCACCAGGCTACGAGAGTGAGTATTTATTGCTAATCACAAGTGAGTAGAAATATAGCTCACTAATTTTATCCTAATGCACTTCAGAGAGAAGAAATCCAAGCAGTTAAAATAAAAGCATCACATGCCCTCCATTATTTGCTTGTGAAAGCAGTAATACACAGTAGATGGTATTGCAAACATGAACTGGCCCTTTTTTTCCGTTGAAATCAGCGTCACTTGATTAATTTCAGTAGAAGAAGGTTATGCCAAAATGGTAAATATTGTGTGTGCATTATTCCAAGACTTGTGAAACAAATAACTGCATGTCCTGATTCTATTTTTATAAATGCAAATTAAAATAAAAAATAGCAGTTAATATTTCTGCTGAGCAATGTTGACCTATGCATGCTAGGCCAGTAATTGCAGTGCTGCTCACTGACTAAAGCTATTTCCTCAAGACAAGGCAGTTTTTAAATTATTATATTTTTCCAGGTACTTTTGATAACTATTAATAAGAAACTCCTGTCTTTCAAACTAACTTCTATTAAAAACCAAAGTCAAGACAAAATTATGGGTCTGTCAGTTATTTTCAATTGTTTGCCATGATTATCTGAAGTATCTGAAGTATCCATAATGAGAATGAATGTAAATGGCATTTCTGGAGTTGTGGTTTGTTTTGAAATTCCCATGTCCCATATATATACAGTCAGGAATGTATTTATATCATCCTGGTAAGCCAGTTAAAAGAATAGTATCCATTTGGGCTTTGAGTGTATATTTCAAGAGGATTTCAGAAGAGATACCAGGCTTTCTGTTTCCTGAGGTGAACCCACGCTGACTCTGGCTTTGGAGTGGGCATTAGAGACTGTGCTGTGCTGTGGATATCTCATGGAACGCAGTCATCCTGTGCTCCCTTAAATAGCCAGTGGGGAAAAAATAGATTTTTTGGGTGCAGTTCACCTGTCCTGATTTAGATCTTTAGTTTCTAATGATATGAACTGTTTAAAAGTATCGGCTTTTCCACACAGGTTTTACAGGACAGGTGGCAGGGTGGACAGTATCTATCTTTTGTCAGAATAATCCCATGCTGTATGCTGCTGTCATGTGGAGTTCGTTCTACTGCTGTGCTGCCTTGCTATGGGCTCATTCTGCCTTACACAAAACATAATTGTAGCAAATTCATTGTCATCAGAGGAGTGTGGGGTTTTTTTTCCTCATTCTTGGGGATTTTGCTTCAGGTGATCCGAATCAAGGAAAGGTCTCATTCCCAGCCTTGGCAGAAGATAGTCAAAATCTGTTCCACTTTCATGTATTTACACAGACTCACATGTTGTTTCTGCAGAAAGCACCACTGCACTGCAAGTCAGCAGGCAGAGTCTCAGATAACTCTTCCATCACTTGTTTTACCTTTTTCCTTTGCCATAGGACCCATTTTTTATTCAGTGTTTATATTGCTTGGTCACAGAACTACTTTGTCTAAACTCGGCAAATACAGCACACATAGGTCTCACTGTAGGGCTAGGACGAGATACAACATTTGAGTGTGTATGTACACAGATGTGTCTCAGACACAGTAGACTTAAAACTTATGGCATTGTTTCTAGTGTTTGTAATTAGAATGTGTGGTTTCTTCTTCTTTAAATTTGGTCAGGATTGTATCATCTACATTCTTGAGGCTTCTCCCAAGTGCTTCTTGAAATCCAACGCTGTTGGATCTATTTTTTAAGTGAGCAACTAGCATGCCACTTTTTAGGGGTTTTTCCCCCAGTCATGTGACATAGTAAATTTAAAAAAAAATATCTCCTTAGACTGCGGATGAAAGCAGGCCATTTGTTGAACATTTTTCAGGCTTAAGAGCTGCCTTTTTGCATTTGCTTTCCAGTTGACCCTTTAGTCCTGTTTTGAGTGACCAGATGAAAACAAGGTTTCCCTTCAAAGGTTTGTTGCCAGGGTAACTGGCACTGACACCAAAAGATGAATACTCTAACTACTTAGGATAATGCCTACTTTGTGAGCTAAATAAAGAACTAAATTGCAGAGAAGGATGTTGGATAACTGTGAATTATCAAGGGAGAAAAATGAAGATTATTAGGGTTGCGGAATTCAGACAGGATTATTGCCTTTTGCACCAGTAATGGGTGCATACACAAATCATGTGCTGACTCTTGACTCTCTCAGTCCCGCTGATCCAATGAATGGTGCTGGTACTTTTACCTCTGCCTTGATAATATATAGGGCTGTGGAAGTGAGAGACAGGAAGCTGGAATTTTACAGAGGAATGATGGCTACTGTGTTTGCAAGAAGTTTAGTATTTTGAGCTTGAGGTTGAGAGACTTAGTTTCTGCTGGCGGAGTTACTGTTGGAATCCAAAATTTCTCAGCAAATCTCATGCACAGTTTATGTAAATGAAGGAGAAAAACCTCTCTGTACCTAATGTTGTATAATAGAAGGAATTGTCTATTTTGATATTTGATTCAAATGTAGAAGCAATCTCAGTTCTTGTCCTCCCAAAAAGCTGATGATGCTTTTGAGGATTATGGCAGAAGGAAGCTTTCAAAATTGTTCAGTGATAATACAACATCATCAGAACTTGATGTCTACTGATGTTGCTGTATTTGAGCAACATGATGAAAACAAACAATTTAATGTCAAAAATTGTAAGCTCTTCATTTCTTGCAGTTAGTTACTGCACTGAATAATTTCTCAGTCACCAGGAGTTACACCATATCTAGTTACATACAGATGCAATTTCCACATACTATGTTTCCTGTGATTTAACTCTAAGAAATACAGGAAAAGTTGGGGTGTGGACCTCTGTAAGTGACTCGGGGCTGAGCAGTCAAGACTGTTCCTTATAAATCGGTTTTCTGCTGTGATCCAGTAGCTTGTTCATCAGATTTGTTCTGAAGATGCAAACAATTCAGTTCTTCTTCTCCAAGCCAAGGCACTGCTAATTTTACCAAAGAAAACAAATGCAGTTGTTTGATTAACCATAGATCAAAAATGCTAAGATGGCTCAGATTGCATTTATGCTGGAGCTTGCATTTACATTGGAGATCTCTTTGCTGCTCTCTGCAAAGGCTGTCAACACCTGTCACAGTTCTGTAAGAAGAAAGATTTCTGCAGGTTGGCAGCAAGAAAGCCAGCAAACTGCTGCTTTCAGTTTCCATGAGCTTTTATTGTTATAAACCCTTTCCACTCTGGAGGTAATAAAGAAGAGTCACACCATATACCAGCATGAGCCAAAGGTGATTCTGCCTGTGATACATCGGTGAAATGCTGTGCCTGAGTCCCCTCTGCCTCCAGAAGTCAAAAAAAGGAGCAGGCAGAAGTCTTTTCAAATATGCTATTACTGTTTTTTGTAGGCCCTGTAGCATTCTGCTTTGTTTTGAGTACTTATTCGGATTGTGAAGTGAGGGTCCAACCTTCAGCATATTCACTGCATCGGTGATGTCACATAACACAGGATCTAGGGCACTTTACCCCAGTTAGGTTCTGTTTTTAGCAGCTGTGTGATGTCATTAAATTAATTTGTTGTATCTGAGATAAGAAAAATAGCTTTGCATAACTAAAAAATATACTAAGAATTGACTTAAGTATCTATTTGATACTGTCAACTCTCCAGTACTCCACTGGTTTTCTGTGGTTGCTCTTCATGAACAACAGAATATATAGTTTTCCTCTGTGAATTTCACTTGCAATTTGTGCTCATCAGAAGAGAGCTAAAATTCTCCACCTACAAAACCATCTGATAGATTGGAAATGTCTACCTTTAAGAAAAGCAAAACATACCATTCTATGCCATGTACCACACAGAATAGTAGAAGATACTCCTGGCTTGTTTCCTGTGAAAACCATGCTCAGAATCAAAGCTCCCGCTGTGGAAGTTAATGCCAGAAGAGACCAGGCAAAGCCTGTGACTGGCTGTTTCTCATTTCTAACTGCTACATGATTTTGCACAGCAGGCTTTCCAGGGAAGTTCCAGGATTTACAGCTAAATGAATATACTTAGGCTTAAAAAATACACTAATCAGATGTAAGTAAAAATTCATAATTCACACAGGACTTTACACCTTATTCATCCAAGTAATGATACTATTTGGGGTGATGAAATAAAATTTAGAAAATGAATGATAACTGTAGAAAGTCAGCTTTCTGGGCTTTCTGTGGACTGCTGTGAAATTGTAGCAATCATCCAGAACCCTCTACCAGTTTTTGCAGTACGGACAAAGCTTTAGTCGTTGCTGTTTAAACTCTTCTTTGCACTTGTGCACACTGAAAAGTTGACTTAGTTTTTAGCTTAATTAAAACCAACTGTCACTATAGAATGCTTTCAATATAAAAGGGTCTCCTCGAGTTTCACATGTCAAAAAAGGTTAAACTTTTTTTCTGACATTTTCATTGTGATCATATCTTTGCAAATTATGATCCACAGATAATTGCCCCAACTGTAAAGTTACATCAAATATCTGTGGATTCCATGGAGGGACCTTGACTTCTTTTTCTTACAGTTGTCAGCATGTTTATAATGAACTGAAATACTGGATAATTATTGTAGTTCAATGTACTGTCAATGTCTAGTGAAAACAAGTGCCAAACAGCCTGCTATTTTCTTGATATTATCAATGCAGTTTGCCTATATAGGCTTCTTATTCACTGTATATTTAAAAAAACCCATAGTTATTTGTAATTCTAATTTTGTATTCTTCCCACTAGTTTTTTTTACTTCAATGAGCACTAGCTTTCATTTTAACCATACAGCTCCTTAAGCTTTGCTTAACAGCATTTTAGAAAGGAAGACTCCTAAAATAGAAAAAAAACCCAAAACCCTATATGCATGAAGCATGAACTGTGAAACTATTTTATTTCTATTTTTGACACTCTTTTACTACAGAGATTTCAAACTCCTAAAGTAACAATTAAGATTATCTATAACTGTACAATTAGCGATGACCATGCATGATGAATGCCTGAGTGAAGGCATCTCCTGGTTGAACTAGCTGAACCTTGCACAAGGATGTTCTGTGGTTAGAAACAGACATCTGACTTTCTTTGTTGCTGGTTTATATGCATTTGCTTTTGTGCCAACCATGTCTCTTGTCTCTTCTCCCTCACTGCCCCCCGTGTATCCATACATATGGATTATACTCTTCGGCTTATTTTTCCCTGTTTCCAAACAGCCATTTGCTCTTACCCTCCTCAAAAACCAGGTTCTTGGGGTTTTTTTTGAAAACAACTGACTGGATTTCTCTCTTGTATGCCGGATAAACCTCTCACCTATGCCTCTTGCACTTTTCTGTCTCAGTGGGAGATGTGACTCGGGCTGTTAATTTCTCTATCTCTAAGGACATACACAAGGCCATGTTGGTCAGCCCAAAGATGCATTACCTGTGATTGCTAGAGTGCACAGGGATGGAAAGGTGATGTCCTGCTATGCTCCAGTGAATTGTAGCAGTGCTCAGCAGGGCGCTGCATTGACAAATGCTCTAACTGTACTACTCTTTGCACTTTGACATTCAATTCTCTTCCAGCATTCATTTCTTGAGCTTGATGGTGCTTTTTGTCAGCACTCCCCTCTCTAAAAGTGCTGGATATGGTATTTCTTTCAATTAAGGTTTCTTCTAGATTAGTCCTTAAGAGTTTGGGATTTGAATAGCAGAAATTTCAATTTATTACAGTGTAAAAGTATATGCTTCTGATTAGTTAAATTTTCATGCAAGAACGTTCAAGTCAAGGATTCGATCCTGTAGATGTTAGTGGTAAGTTTTGTAGCCTGATGCTGATTTATATTTGAGTAAGTCCAAAAGAATTTTGTATTCATTAAGTAAAGTTTAGTGTGGGTTTACACTGATACTAGTGACAAAAGTGGGTGGTAAAGGACATGTGTTAAGTCATCATCAGTGTGCTGGTAAAGCATGAACAAAATAAGTTATTTTAAGACTATCGCTATTAATGCAGCCTTTGAAATGAGATTATTTTTTAATCTCTTTTATGATTAAATAAGATCAATAAGGTGGGCTCACTTCACCAATCAGAAGGTGTGTATCTGGATTTAAGACATCTGCTTTAGTGTCAGCAAGACTCAGCGACTAAGGGTTGTACGTAAACCTATGGAGAGGATAATAGGCACCTTGAGAGGCAAAAATGTCATACCTATCCTCTTCAATACTCATTTTAAGACAGGATCAAGTGCTCTTTTCATGCACCCAACTCTTTCACTTAGGTATGAGACAAACCAGTTTGACTGTCCTATTTACTGAATGTGTGTGCATGTAGCAGGAGATGGGTAGTGGACTTGGATTGATGCAAGGCCAACAAGAGAAGCAACAGTTTTTTTAGAGATCTAATGAAGCCTCCTTGAAGTAGAAAACCTGTTGTGATTTTTATGAAATACAGTTCCACGTAAGGTGATGATAGCAGCTTCCTTTAAGGAGTTGTTGAGGAGTTGTTACACTGGAGTATAAGTGAGTGCAGTAAATTAATTCCAATTAGCTATTCTAGAGGTGCTAAAATAATCAGTGATTCATACTTATTTATGCAGGCATCGTAGACAGTTGGAAAGAGCATAGGACAGCCACATCAACTTTTCTTTCTCTTACAACTTATTCATGCTTTCTAGTGGACGTTACATGATTTTTTATATATACTGAAGATTAACTTTTTGAATATAAATATCTGAAAGACAGGACAGCTAATGTGTATGGGCTGTATCAATCAGAAAAAGATGATTTCACAACAGTGAATATTGAAAATTCTTAATTGAAAATGCATAAAAGCACTTTGTCATATTTTTTGATAATGTAGCTTCTAAAAATGGTTTAGTATTAGAAGTTCAACAATGGAATGCCTTTTTTCTGTTTTTTTAATAGTAATTTTTCCATATTCACAGTCAAAAAACACTTCTAGAAATCAGTGGTGGGATTTTAGAGAGCTTTTCCGTATTGCTTGGATGTTATTGCTTGGAATATTTGCATCTAAACTCTAGTATGGCGTAATTTCCATAGAAATAAAAGTTCAGTAAAATTGTTTGGTAGGTAAACAGCATCCTCTTACAGAAAGTCACGTAATGGTATATGTGAGTATATTTGCAAATTACTATACAAACAGTTTATTATGCATATTAATATGGGAGACAATTCCCTGGAATCATGTGTTATTGCCCGTATTTGGTTCCTCATAATTTTGTGAGTTATTACAATTTCCCTTTCCCTTTCAGAAAATTGCATTTTGCAAAAATCAGAAATGCTCAACAGCATTAAGAAGCCTTATTTAGATGAAAAATTGCTGGTACTTCCATAATAATTCTATGAATATGGTAATTCTCAGTGTGTGCTAATAGTCTTATTTGGGAATCAGTAACCTTTCCCTGTTTGTGCTGTACATACAGCAGAGCAAAGATATCATGCAAAGGTATCATATGAAGGTGTTGACTCTAGGCATTTGTAATTGTAATGGAGATAAGATTCTAAATCTGATCTCTTTCTGATTTGGTTTTAATATAATAGAATGGCAAGAGCATTTTAGATGCTTAGAAAGAATACTGATCTGATTTTTTTTTCAATTATCCATCAGTTCCTGAAAAACAATTGAGAACACAAATCTGTTACACTTTATTTGTGGCAGCCATGATTCAGCATGCCAAAAGTGGAGCTGTGAAAGTATTTCCTTGATTCTGTATTCTTTGGCAGGAGCATAATGAGTAATAAAATACAATCTCTTTAGAAAAACATGTGCTATCATTTTTTGTATAATAGTAATGAGAAGATTACTTGGTGCTTTTTATTGTCACATCAAGTTGCTAACTGTTGAAATACAAGGCCGTTGCTCCTGTATTACTGCTAGGAGCTAGAGCATGTATGTGTGTGGCCTCATGTCTACCACTGCAGCTTGCCACCTTTTGTTGTTACCACTACAAATAATTATCTGTGATGTTCTCTTAATTTCTTTAATGTATGAATTAAAATTTATTCAAGTGTTGATAAAAAAACCCCTATTTTGCTTTAGAATGAGAAAATCTGTCAGTCTCATTTCTATGAATATTTGTAAATAAATATTTCTTCTTGGAGTGTAATATACACACACACATATAAGCAGCAGGTGATTTCTTTCTGTCTGACACAGAAGTTGAAAATAATTCTCATCTTGTCAGCTGTGACCCCAAAATAAAGACTCTGATAGGTCTGCATAGTGTTGGGAGGGGGGAAAGGGACAAGGGTGGTAGTACCTGTAGCACATCAGATCAGCTGTTAAGCCGTTATTCACTTTATGTGAAGTTGCTTTTTTTGTATATTTTTTTCTGTGGACATTTTGAGTTATTGTAGTGATGAAAGGGACCTTTGGTAGCTCCTTCTCCAGGTCCTCTATTACTGCATCATTGTGTTTTTTGTCAGAAGGCTTAGACATTTGAGCCAATAATTTAAAAATATTTCTCCATTTAATAACCCAAATAATTTTAATTTATTGAATTTAGTCTTTAAAGTTGGCAACACCCTTCCTGAATTTGTAGTTGTCCTCTAACATTGTTTCACAGAAGTGCAAGTTCTGTAGAAAGTTCCAGTTTGAGTAATTTAAGTGATGATAGTAACTAGCTTTATCTAGTGTCACAGTGCTGTGTAGGACAAGGGAGGTGGTAGCACCTTCCTTGCTCATTTCTGTTTATTAACAGCATGAAGACAGAATTGTAGTTAAGTTGTAGTTAAGAGTGTTTGGTGCATCAGTTTCTAAACCTTCCATATTTCAAAGTAGGAAGATCTGTGAATTTCTTTTTCTTTCTTATCTGACAGGTTTAATTCTTTTTATAATTGAAATATGCTTAGAGTATTCCACACGGCATCCTAAGTAGCGTACTGTTCAAAGCTGTAAGAGGAGTTATTACTTCAGAACTATCTTTTGGAGTCGTGTCTTTTACTTGCTTATCTGCTCCTACTCTTCCAAACCATGCGAATGGAACACTCTTTATTCTTGAAAGGGCATGAGTCAGTGGGCACAAACTGAAGCACCCATTTCTTTATACATCCAAGCATCTAAAATTACTTTTAACAACTTATGTGATAGGGATCTTTCAGCATTTAAATTCTGGCAGGAAATGTGTCTTTTTTTTCTAAGCCTTGTTCCAAGTGTTTTAATTCCCTGTTCCCTGTTGAGGGTTTTTCCTCTTACACTTAATCTCTTAAAGGCATAGTCTCCAGGACCAGAGGGTTGACCCATTATGAAGATGGCCTCTGGGAAGATACAAAATAGGAATTTTGTATTCTGAAAACTGGGTATTGAAAGCATGTTTGGGAAAATTGATAGACTTATTTGTATCTGATAGTATTTGAAAGACTTAACTATGATATCCAACTTGCTGTCAGGAGGTTGGCTAGAAAACTGTACAGGTAGTGTGTATTTTGCCAGCTGTAAATGTAAAATGTGAAAATTAGATGGGAAATGAAAAGAGGTTCAGAACAGATAGCAAAAACCGTTGTCGCTGAATGTGCATGCATCTGAAACAGATTACAGCTGAAAGGGCCGTTCAATAAACCAGATAAAATGTTCAACAGAGTATTGGGGCAACTTGCTGGGTCCAGGCCCCTGGGTCAGGCCCCTGGGTCAAGGGCTGGCAGGGTAGAGCTGTGGAGTGACCCAAAAAGTTTTGGTGCCACCAGACACAGGTTTTACCAGCTGTATAGCCCTGTACTTCTGGTAACTTCTAGGCCTGTAGTGACAGCAGAACACTCATATATCTTATCTGCTGATTTGATAAAACTGAACAGAAAATTACCATGGTAACTCTATCATCATATGAATCAGCTGCCAATCTGTGAGGGCATCACTGCATTTTTCTGGACTCTTTGTGTTAGAAGGGTTTTGTAAGAAACCTGGGTTACTTTTTGTTGTTAACTGTTCTAGGATTTGCTCTCTGAAGAATTTCTAGTCTGGAGTTGGAAAAAAGGCTATGCAGCTGAAGTATTGTGCTGCTCCACAGCAAATTAAATTCCCTCTGGCAAATAATCTCCCCTTCCCTAGTAGCTGTGTAAGTAATGCCATTAAGATGTTTTCTTAATCCTCATATTTTAGTGATTGAACTACTAGAGTTCTGTGCAATTCTCCGTGTGTTATCTTTGTCCTTGACTAAAACTTTGGTAGTGTAACAAGATTATCTGTGAGAAAGAGCAGTACTGCATAGCTTGCAGCTACTTTGTCCTGCCACCGAGGCCCCACAAATTAATTAGGTTTTACTCTCTTGAATGCTCTGGAAAACCAAGTCATCTACAAATGCTTCAGGAAATGATAATAATGAACTCATGGGTGGTTCAGTTAATTAGCAAAATCTCTTGAGTACGGAACATTAATAATGAATTTGCAGCTGAAGGTCTGATATGTGTATGTATGTATGCATGTGTGTATGTATGTAGAGGTGAGCAGAGATACCCAAGGTAACTCTGGCCATGTTAGCTCAAAAAGAGGAGCAGCACAAACATATTAGTCCAGCCTTTATAGGGTTTGTAAAGTATTGCACCTCTTAGTACTCAATCATCACACTTTAAAACAAAACTATCCCAAATGCCAACAAATCAGTTGAATACATAGGTATCTGTAGTAAAAAATATAAAGGGGATGAAAAATATTAACTCCCTCATTAACTATTTCAAAAGTAAAATTAGAGTTATTTGTGATTAGTGTTTTCTTTGTATTTACATGTTAATGATTTAATATATTCTGGATACATGATAAATACAGTGCTTGTGGTTAAAAATAATTTTCTTGGTGGATACACACTATGAAATTACTGGTGCAGTTGTGCCCATTGAGAGCTTTAGTGAAGTTCCAAAATTATTTCTAAACTAATACCTACATTTCCAAGCTATTACCTGCCACAGTAATTGCAGAATTCCAGAGTTACAGAAAATGTGATATCAAAGTATCTGTTTCTCACTCACTGACCATCCCTTTCCTATTTGTTCTACCATGTTGGATTTAATATGGGTTAATAACATGTTTCATTTGCAGCAGTTTGCAATAGGAATGTCAGCTGTAATGGTCTGCGAGTTTGGTGCCTTCATGGTGTTGCGAGACTGTGAAGAGTTGGGGGTGGCACCACGCACACCTTGGGCATCATGACACTAATGCTCTACCAAAAATTTTGAATTTAGGAAACCAGACCAAAATGCTTTGTGTTTGTCATACACATATCATGCCTGCCCAGAGGGGTCAGCAGCTCCCATGTTGCGTTGCAGTGCTCCTGTGTTGATGAAATGGTGTCTGTGGGAGCGGTGGCTTTCCCATGATGATGTCCAGGGGCTCTTGCAGGGGTGAAATAACTTTGCAGAATCCAGCGCTGTTGCAGTTCTGTTTCTTTGATCTTTCCCACAGTTTCCTAAATATGCAGCAATGTAAATGTATATATTAATATCGCTGTTAGTAATAAAACTATTAAAGTTGACAAGGTACTGCTGCCACAGGGGATACTAAAATGAGCATGTGAAAGGCAATAATGTTCTGTAATGTGCACTTCTAGGGTGAACTCAGATGCTGTTTAATGCTGATTGTCTTGAATGGGATAGAAAACTGAGGCCAAACAGCATACACAAAAATAACTGAACTCAAGAACAAATAATTTCTGCTATTTACTACCCTTAGGCATCTTTTAATTTTTAAAACTACATGAGATTGAACAGCTGATGCATATCTCCTCTCTAAATTCCAACACTTATTCAAGGGCTGTAGGTCTTCTTTGGACTTCTGAAAGCATTTCCGTTGTTTCCTAAAATGTAGGTTAGACCAGCTCTCAGTAGTGGATATTGCTGGGACCGGATAAGTACTAGCCAGGCATTTTGTAAGGTACAGAAGAAAAGGAAAACTAGTCCCTGTTGAGCTGTTTGTAGGAGCAGAGAAGAAGCTTTAAAAATTCAAGTCACTGAATAAGAATATTACTGGAAAGACAATCGTAAAGATTGCTGTATTCAACTTCACGCATTCTTTCAGATCCTTGCTGTAGATATGTTACCAAGTGTAGTCCTGCTAATTAGTTTGCAAGCTAACAATGCTTGTTGCATGGCCTTCCGGAATCCCATGTGTACTTTATCCTGGGTAACAACACTTAAGGAAAGATACCGGTCCATTACCAATCAGACTTTTCCAAGACAATATATGCAGTGAATGGTATTCTGGAATTCCTTTATGAGAAGTAGCTGTACTTCCCATTGTTATAAATGTTCAGATATATCAGAATTTCTCTTCTCAGATCTGACTTCTTTTTGTTTTAATGCACAGTATGTTAAATAAACTTAAATTACACACTATGAGGAAAAACTGTTCCCTGGGGTAGCATTCTTCCAGCATGAACTTAGTGCTAGAATATGTATTTTTAATGACAGAGAAATTATAGGCTGTCACATAGTCATTTAGCAAGGCTAGAGTATTCTGAGTTTCTGCTGCCATTCTAACTGCCTTAATAAAAATACACATAACTGAAAAGAAACTTTTTTAAAAATATAATTTGATAAAAAGAAGAAGGTGCTTCAAAATCTAAGCATATGAACTGTGGAAACTGAAAACAGGGTAATGTGAAATACAGTTTGGGATAGCAAAGCAATTTAAAATGGTGTAAAATTGCTATCAATAAAATACATAAGGGGAGATTCTGGAGTCTATCCCTACCCTGGGAAATAAAACCAGAGTTGAATTTCATGTTATGGTAGCAGTTTAGTGGCAGGGTAAGGCAGATTTATATGAGAGTCTAATGCTGAACTTGGTAAAGCATTTGTACACACAAAGGAGAGTGAGGAGAGACAATGGATGGCTCCAGTCTGCACAAAATGCAACTGCAGCCTTCAGAGGGAGAAGCAGTGTTGTCTTCTCCTCCTTCAGAAGATTGTTTGCCATCACAAAGAGCTTGTAGGAAAGGAGCTGTGAAAGAAGCCATGGAGTTTCTAGACATGAAAAGTAATAGTTTGCATTTTTCCAGTGTTATTCTATAGAATCTGACAGCTGCCTGAACCTACTCAATTCACTGCATGTCATTATTAATGTACTGGTCTATCACACCATTCAGTAATAATGCTGGAGTGTGTAAGACTGAAATTTGTGAAGAAAACATTGAGAATACATGACATGAGTCTATATCATCTACTTTTCTACAGAAATGGATTTCTTACACTTTTAAGCTACCCGTAGGCAGTTCTGTGAAGGTGTGGCCTGTGTGGGCAGCCCTGTGGTTGGCCATGAATCACAGAATCACAGAATCACCAGATTGGAAAAGACCTTCAAGATCATTGAGTCCAACCCATACCCCAACACCTCAACTAAACTAAACCATGCCACTGAGCGCCACGTCCAATCTCTTTTTAGTGATGAGGTGAAGAGCAAGGAGTAGAGCAACGGCACATGTCAGAGAAGAAAGATGCCTAGGAAAGGGATGGGGGCTGTATTACTCCTGATAAGCTGTGATGGAAAAAGTGGGGTTTTTTTCTTTTTGGCATATATGATCTCCCATCATAATGAAAAGTGTCTAGAGCCTAGCATTTTCATGACAGTGAAATTTAAATGTTCAAGAATATTAGGGATTGTTTCTGAAGTCATTTGGGTATTGGTAGAAGTCCTCTTGGTAAATGTTTCATGCATTTGAAATAAAGTTATGATTTCTCCTCAGAGAACTTTTAACTTATGGACATTATGGACAAATTTTAAAACAGAGGGAGAAGCTATTAATATGGGGGGGCTGTGCATGAATTTGTCTTTGTGTAGAGAAGCAGTCCACAAACGGTATGGTTAGACACCACAGGGATCCTCAGCTAGGCCTTACAAGGCCATCACAGTATTTGGGGGCTGTTAATGTGATGACCATGGGACATGGGGAAAATTTCAAATAATGTGAAGGGATGTGGAAAATACCCATCTTTTGGACAAAATTTCTGCAGGTATTCACAGTGGGCTGAACTTGTATTCTCTTCTTAGTTTGCTTTCTTACAAAATTATTTTAAATTATGTATAATATTAATGGAATTAGCAATGGAAAAATATATTTCTTAAGAAATTGATTGCAATGACTTTTATATAATTCGTGGGGTTTTGATTCATCTCAAAAAGGATAGATGGAGCTCTTGCTGTTTTTCTACAGACTTTGTTCTTTATCCTATTGAGCAATTGAAATTCGGAATTCACACATATTTGATTCTTTGATATATATTTTCATTAAAAGCTTGCCAGTAGTGTGAGCTATGTATGTTTTAGAGATATTCATTAAATGAGATTTGTAACAGTTTTCATGATATTCTGACAGTTTACCAAACCTATCAGTCAAAAGCAGATGGCCTGCGTTGGTAGGATTTTTTGGTTAAAATGAATATGTTTTCAACATATGTATTTCATTTATAATATATTTGCTAGCAAGATTTTATTCTTAAAAGTCAGTTAATCAACCTGCAATACCCTCCCACACTTCAGCTTGATGCTTGAACCCTAAGGTATTATCTGTCTGCAGTTCATTTCAGTAAAATGTGTGATTATAACAAATTAAATTATGTCATATATCAGACCTGGAACCCTGAAAATACAGATGTATTCATTTGTCACTTCTTTATACCTACTTATCTAGCTACTCATTCATGAACATACTGTGTTCTTAGACATCTAGGTCTCCCTGATTTCAATGCCTTGCTGTTTTGGTCTGTCATTTAATGTGGATGTGTTGGTCATCTCATATGGAGGAGAGAACGTGTTACCAGGTGTCTGTCTGGATCGTGGTACTGTCAGCCAAGACAGGAAAGAGGGGAGCAAGGTCATGGAGAGATGAGGCAGACTCTGAGGGGGCCGAATCAGCAGTGGCTTCAAGAGTGGTCACCCGGTGGTCACCAGAGTTTCTCCCATGAGTGGCTGCACTTGGGAGCTTTCTTAATGGGTTGCCTACATACCAGTTTTCACAGCTGCAAAATCAAACAACGTGCAGGACTGTGGCCAGGGCACAGGCCTGTGAGGATGGCAGTAGCTCTGATTTCAAATGGATTTCTGCCTTTTATGCAAGATGACAAAGCAGGAGACCCCAGCGCTCATGCACAATCTGTGACATGACCATGGGAAGCTTGGGTACCAGGGCAGAGGCACAGCCTTGCTCACTGCCTCGATGCAGACAGGGTAGTATCAAGAAGATCAGCATCTAAGGGCATTTCAAAATAAAGACAGTTGCTCCTATCTCCAAGGATAATGTTGGCACACAGTTCTTAAATTTACTCATTTATTATATATATTTATTCTAACTTAGGCATCATCAGTTAGGCATCATATAGCTACAGTTTCTAATACATCAAGTGTTTACTTATTTTCACTAAAACTTTAATGCAAGTTTTTGTATAGTACTAGAAATAATACAGATAGCTTAGGTTTTAAACAATTTCCCCTTAGTTTTTAGCCAGGAATAGTTGTCCTGTTTTATGCTTTATATCACTGACAGACAATAATAGGGAGAGTAGGCAGAACTTACTAGAACCAAAACTTAATTATATGTGCTGGTAACATAGGAATTATTAGCAGATTAAATAGCAGAAACTATGCTGAGGGAATATTTAAAATCAAGATTTATATGCAGAAATGCATAGAGAAAAACTTCACTTTTTCTGTTATGTATTGTTGCTTTTATTAGCATATTTTCTTACATATTTAACTATGTCCAACAGACCATAAACCAGTTGATTTAAACTGAAAACAGTTTAGAGAAATTTATCTGTGTGTTTTTATAATCTGAACTATTAAAAGTATACATGTACTGTACATGTACTCTTTTTCCAGTGGCCAGGTAATGCAATGTTTTTCCACTTAATGTTAATTAGAAAGAGAAGTGAGTAAGCAGGAAAGGTTTATCTGGGTTTATAACGGCTTAGGTTTTCATGAAGGAACTGTTAGCTAGACAAATCTGCCACAGTGCGCTGACATTTAAATTCAAATTTTGGGGAAAAAATCATAACAAAAAGTTTGAAAGGACAGAATTGAAGAATTCTTGGATTTTGAAGTTGCTTTTTTTATTAACACAGGTACCTGCTTTCTTAGATTAATGTAATAAATTGCCTAGTGGAGCTTACTCCGTTCCTTGTAGGTTTCTTTCAGTATAAATACAGAGGAAGAGTTGAGTGGAAACTCAAAATCTTTAATAAGTATTTTAGTTTCTGTAGGTTTTTTCCATGAACCATCCTGAGCCATTAGATTTTATTTGCAGCAGAAAGGCTTGTTCTAAAAATAATTTTATTTTCATTCATCTAAAAGGCATTCATTATTCTGCTGTATTGTATAAGTCATTCTCTCAAATTTTTGGTCTCATGGTCTCTTTTCTTAAAGTGGAATGCTGATTTGGATAAATGTTGTTAGTGAGTGTGAAAAACTGTTTATGATTTTTTTTCTAAAAGCATCTCCTCAAGAAGAAAAATTGAGAGGATCTTGTAAAACCTGTTCTCCACTGCTATTACAAGCTTTGTCCTAAAATGCTTTGAGTTTGGAAGCAAAGGTTACCATGCTTGAAAAAACACATTACACCTAATTTAGCAACTGTAACAGTTAACAGTTTTGATGGTGTATTTAGATAGCTTGATTTCAAACAATAAAGTTAGTGCTACTCAATACAACATAAAATACATTATCTTAAATTCATAAATTATATTTTTTTATTAGACAAATTATTATGTAGTGTTACAACTGTGAATATTCAGAACTAGGACAGAAAATAGATAAACTATTAATTTTCTTCAGAAGCAAATACATCAAACTTGGGGAGATGTATTAAAAATGTAAATT
Source organism: Orthonyx spaldingii (assembly GCA_013397795.1). Lineage (NCBI taxonomy): Eukaryota > Metazoa > Chordata > Aves > Passeriformes > Orthonychidae > Orthonyx > Orthonyx spaldingii. The sequence continues at coordinate 89,754 of VZTJ01005627.1, read as the reverse complement.
GGAGTAGGATAGATATATACAGATAGCCAGAGCCTTTTCCAGTGGTAAGCAATTTAAAATTTATTACCATTTTAATGTCAATTATATCAATTATATATAATAGTAGGAATTTATGCTCATTTCTGCTGCTCCCTGTTCTATGAAAAGTCATTACTTTTAAACCAGTAAGGCTGGAGAAATCCACTATTAAGTACAGTTTTTCTTATCTTCCACTTCACTCAATATTACAACTGAAACAGATGTCATGCAAACCATCTGTGGCTTTGTTGTACCTGAATATTATCACGTTTTCAATTTTACAGCAGTTTTTATCCATTCTTTGGGTACCAACTTCTTTGAGGTTAATATCCCCCTCCCTTGCTGACCTCTGGTAGGAGCCTTGTCCTCCCCATTAGTTCTCATGATAATAGTCTTTACCTGATGTTCTTCTCTTCTGTCTTCCCTACATTTCCTTTCCCTTGTAAAAGGAAGAGCAATGATTCTTCTCCAGCTTAGTATCTTCTTAACTAGGTGATTTCAAGCCAGGGTCAGAATCTTGTTTTTGGTTGCAGGGTGACTCTCCTGGCTGAGCAAAGATCACCCGTCCCAGCACCTCCAGCTGGCCAGAGAGCGTGGCAGCTTTGTCAGGACTCAAGAATTGCAGGGTCTGCAGCAGAAATAGCGTTACACCAGTGAGCTCAGCATCAGTGAAGCTATATTATTGTAAATCCAGTAAAAGAAATAGGAAGGCCAGGCCTGAGCTGTGTAACACCATCTTGGCTTTCCAGGAGGCTATCCAGGAGTGCTGCCCCAGAGACTGGAGACACCTCTTCACTCTCACTCAGCTGCATCTCAGTGATGCTACTGGCACGCGTGGTTTGGCTGGACTCCCAACATTTATTTTTTTCCCTCGGTATCTCCTTGCTTCCTCCTTCCTTGCAAAACCCCGAGCGTGCGGTTATAGTCACTGCACTGATAGAAAGCAGGACCTTGGAAAGCAGCAGATCAGCAGCTGTTTTGTGACGTTCCAGCTTAACCCTCAGATGCACATTTCCACTTCTGCTCCTTCAAAATCTGCTTTGTCTTAAGACATTCTGTGTGTTGTCATGAATGCGTATTTGAGGCAAAGGTGCAGGTCTGATAAGAATATCCATGTTCAAAAAATTCAACAATTTAAGATTGCACTGAGGTGGTTTTCTAGAATCAAAAATAATTGAAATTAGGAAAATAAATTGCATTTCAGCTAATGCAGTTTAAGGGAATTTTAAAAACAGATGTAAAAAATAAGCCATCAGATAACCTGTGCTTGAGGGAAGCACCTGATGCAAAGACTTTCCTGAGATCTTGCCACAGCTAATATTACATTGTGTAAATTAAGACTTTCTTTCAGTACTGAAAATAGTAAGCTTGCTTTGAAATGTTACTAGCTTTTGCTAATTTCCTGTGCTAATAATATAATTACAGACTATTAAATAAATGCTTTAACAAAACATATGAAGTTTTTAGAAATGCAATACATCTAATTTCAGAGTTCCATTAAAAGTCTGCAAACAGACTATAAGCAACTGCTTTTACTTTAGTTTGAATCCTCTGGCTGTTTGTTCATTTTCTGGTCAGTTATGTGGATTTGCCCTTTCTGTGTCTAAATGCAAAATCTTTTTTACTGTCCTACAAAACTCTTGTCAGTCATCTGCGTTAGGGAGCAGACAAGTCCTGGTTCATCTCCAATTGTCCTGCTGTAATAGTGCATCAGAGAAAGTAACTGAATTTCTCATATTATCCTGTGAATGGCACTGAACTACAGCATTTGCACCCCACATCTCTTTACAGATTCTGTGCTGGAAACATTTCAGCCAAGTACCTGTTAGGTTTCCTGGTTCATATGTATGCATAACTCACAGCGTAGGCAGAAAGCCTCATCAAGACTTTAGAGGTATCTCCAGACTGCATGGGGACTTGAGGAGCTCCCTGCTCTCACCCTGGCAGTCTGTGATCCTGCCTAAATCTTCCCAGCTGTCTCCTGTGGACTGTGGCTGCTGCAACCCCCTGGTGTGACTCACCTGTTTCCACTCTGCCTTTTCTATTGATAGCATGTGCCCTTCTCAGGGCTTCTGTGGGGAGCCTTGGAACACAACTGTGTCTCCTTTTTTATACATATCGAGATTTGCTATTAGAGGTGTGATGCCCAGTGACCTCAGAGGGTAGCAGTAGTACTTTGGGGATCAGATGATACGAGAAAAGAAGCCCTGACAGGATCACAGGTGTGGCATCTATGCTTCTGGCTCTCCAGAGACATGGGCAGAACAGATAGCAGGGGTAGGCTTTTGCCACCCAAACAGACCCCTTTCTTTTTAAGACTGAGAGGGAACATAGGTAATAGATAGGTGTACTGGGCTTAATTCTTTAACCTCATAGATGCCTGATATAAATTAATTTGGACTTGTAGTAATGTATTTTACTGGAAATACTGGCTGTTCTTACTGCTTCTACAGTATATAAATGGTCTTAGGAGGGTTGCTAATTACATTGGTCTGCCTTTTGGAAGGATATATTCAGCACATAAAATTGTATCTTCCTGAGGCGACTGTTAATTTCTGCTTTTGTAGTGTTTTATTGTCCCTTGAATAATTGATCTTTGTGCTTAAAGGCAGGTATCATTCCTTTTAGTATACTCTCTTCCTAGCTTTAAATGTGTTTAAATCATCAGTTGCTGCATTAAATCAGTGAGCATATTGCTTTGTGTTGCAAGATATTTTACAGTGTTTTCACAAATTTGGATATTTTGAATGGCAGTTCTACAATTTCAAATACCTCCCAGTTAATAAACAAAATAAATAAATGTGCAATACAGAAGTAAACAGACCATGAATCTGAATCACTTGTTTTTCAAGCTGAATTTTTCAAGGAAATTAGTTTACAAACTAGATTTTGATGTCTGGAGTCCATCAGTCTCTAGGAGAAAGAGTTGTAATTACATTCTGTCTCAATTTATGCTGTGTGTCTGTCCCCCTTTTTAGAATTTTTCTTTTTAATTCTATTATATTGAACTTAATTTTACATGACAAGTAGCAGAATCATGCAGATAAGTAACAGAACAAATGCAATTGTTCTGTAAAGACTCCCAGAATTTTCTGCAAGGAAGCTCTTCCACAATTTTGTCAGCACTTTCTCACAGATTTCTTTTCTGTGCTTTCTTGAACTTTGAAATATTGAACTTTCTTCTGTTAATGATGAAAAAATTTTATTATAGTTACATATTAATGTAAAGTTAATTTTTTTCCTGATTTGAAATCATGACTGCCTTAATTACATAGATAAAGTTATACTTTGTAATTTTCAAAATCTGAATAATCTCAGGAGTGAAATGCTTTACAGTATTCATGTTTCGTTTGTCATTCAGAACAGGTAAAGAAAATGTTCAGTGAATGAACTCCATCCTTGGTTGCTTGAAAGAATTAGCCAAGCTGTTTATTCCTGACAGAGGTTATTTATTTGTAAAACTCAGAGTTATTTAGAGCAAACTCAGAGTGTAGAGACCTAGGATTTTATACCTTAACAATGCTTTTCCTGACATTGAGTGTAGTGGAACTAGAATTCTTAATTTAGCATTAGATTGATATTTTATCTTTCAATCACATTTTGCTAAAAAAAAAAATTGCAGTTCTTCTCTTGATTTTTTTTTACATGAAGTTGATCTTTTCTGAAAGTGGTTCCATCTGCTCTGTAGTAGCCCAGTTGCTGTTTTTCGTGGTGAACTTTTCATCCTCTCATGATAACTTTCAAGGAACTCTGAGCTTTAGGTAGTGTTTTTGAGAGACAAGATGCATTTTATCTCCAGGTTGTTTTGTTAGATGTTTAAAAAATCATTTTCTTATCGTAAAAGGGAAGGAGGATAAGCCCTGTTAATGGCATATTTGCTTAACTAGAGGAGTTTTAATGTACAGTAATCTCCCCTTTAATGAATAGCATTTAGTACAATTAAATTGTGTTAAAGTATGCTTTTCTGTGTTCCTTATTATTAATGCCCAGTGGACTTGTCACGCCATGCTTATCCATAGCCACTATCTGTGAGCAATCTGGTTTTTTTCCAGTGTTACAGAGGGTAAGAGTCAAACGGAGTCTTTTTGTTATATAAAGTCAGAAAAGTGTATGTGGAAGTGTGGTTTATACATCTAAGTGGCCCGCTCTACTCCACTCTCACGAGACCCCACACCTGAAATACTGCATCCAGCTCTGGGGCCCCAACATAAGAAAGATGTGGACTTGCTGGAGTGAGTCTAGAGGAGGACCACAAAGATGATCAGAGGGTAGGAGCACCTCTCCTATGATGACTGACTCAGAGAGTTGAAGTTTTTCATCCTGAAGAAGAGCAGGTTCTGGGCAGACCTTATAGCAGCCTTCCAGTACCTAAATGGGCCTGTGAGAAAGCTGGAGGGAGGTGTTTTACAAGGGCATGTAGTGATCGGGCAAGGAGTAAGACTTTTAATCTGAAAGATGGTAAATTTACATTAGATATCAGGAAGAAATTCTTTACTGTGAGGGTGGTGAGGCACTGAAACAAGTTGACTGGAAAAGCTGTGGATGCCTCATCCCCAGAAAAGTTCAAGGCCAGGTTGGATGGGGCTTTGAGCAGCCTGGTCTAGTGGAAGGTGTTCCTGCCCATGGTAGAGGGATTGCACCAAGACAGTCTTGACAGTCTCTTCCAACCCAAACCATTCTGTGATTCTATGACTGATACGTAAAGTGAAGCAGACACACAACACTGCCATTTCAGATTGCATTTACATTAGTAAATGCTAATGTAAACTATCAAGAGCCTGGCACCCACGTCAGCGCTTGAGTCCGTGTCCTTGGTTACTGAGCATGGGATTAACTGTGCTGGGGTTAGTTGTTAGTGGTGTCCCAAGCATGGACCAGGGACATCCTGTGGCATTCCCCTCCTTATTCTCTGCTGATTGGCTCCGGATCCAGAGAATAAGCCTAGGTCTGTTTTGTTCTTTAGCACAGACTGTATCCCACTGAGCACTCTTCAGGCCGTATCCACCAGCTCCAGCATTGCAGATGCAGCCCACAAAGTTGAAGCTTTTTTTCATTTTGATGCCTCTTATCCCCTCCTAAAAGATTGCTCTTTTAACTCAGCTCCAGGTCAGTGCTCCCAAGGATGCTGGTAACACACAGGAGCACTGGTGGACACTTGGAAAAAGAGATCAATGCACTGCATCTCCTTGGTCTCAAAAAAAATTAGGACATACAAGAATAACTTGCAGCTGGTCTGCCTGTAGGGAAAGGGAGCTTCATTAATATCAGCTCATGCTATTTCTGACACCATAAAAGAAACTGAACAAAATTTGAGTTTAATTATAGTGAACCTGTCAGTACTGTAAGAGAACTGCTGCTCTTTGAGTAGAGGAGATGCAGTGATAAAGTAAATAGAAAGTGCAGATAGTATGCCACTTTTAACAAGTGCAAATCACAGATATTGCCATCTTTTTGTTAGTAACCCATAAGGTATTTAGCCAAAATAACAATATGTCTTTTATTCATTGCTGATTAAAAGATAATATCCATGACCTGAACTTTATATTTAGCATGAGATAATTTGGAAATGAAAGATCTGGTGTTCAGTAAAACTGAAAGAAACATTGTTCTTTCCCTGCACAATGGTTTTCTTAAAAACAAATTGCAAACTGAAGACTTTAAGTTGCTAATATGTCATCCAAGATATATCAGACTTGAAGTAGGATGAATAGTTTTAATTATGTGTAAATAGATTCATTAAGAGGAATGCAAAGGTCCAGCAATTATTCATTCTCTGAGATTAGATTAAGAATATTGTGTTTAGTGTCTTGTATCTTAATGGACCACTTTAATTTCTGTTTATAGCTATTATTCTATTTCAAATGCACATTAATCTTCTTCTTAGTGAAATGTGTCCATTTATCTAACAAAAGGAAATGCTACATGTTCCTAACTATTCATGCAATTATTTGAAGACATGGTGATTTAAATTTTAGGTTGGCAATAAATAGTTTTTACTTTGTACTTGTCATTGTTTCCTTGAGTATCTCTAGACAGTGTTGAGCATGATAAATTCTCTTGTATAGAGGGGAAAAATGACTTTATAAAACAGGGGAATGTTGAAGGCATTTATTTGACTGTTCAGTGTCATGTGTTCAAATATAATGCTTTGATGTTTGCTTTCCTGTGTGAACTTAGATGCGTTTTAGTTTAGCTTCTGATGAAGCGATGATTTACACACATCTTTACACACAAGACTCCCCTTGTATGTGATGCTAATACCTATTCTTATACACAAGATCATTTTCATGCACATACAAGTAATACCTATAGCTGCAAGGTTAGAAACAAGCTAGACTGCTCCCACTTCAGAGTATTGCACTTGAGGATATACAAATTGACATGTGGTAGTAGTGGTGTGAAGACTTTCTCTTAAGTGCTGTCACTCCTGATTATATAGGTGTAAATATGATTAAAAACCAAACCTATGACATCCAGGCTTGTTAATCTAGGATAACATTGCAGTCTCACTGGCAAGCTAGTTTCATTTATAGTTCTTAGCATATTCCCATGCAGTGTCCTTGTATGTTGTGTTTCTCAGGGGTATTTGAATATCATGGTTACCAAAAGATGGAAAACACAACACAGTTAACATAGAAACAACCTCTGTAGGAGGGAAATTATTGTTAGAACAGTCACATTATTTTTTTGTGTTAGTCAACAATGTGTGTCTGGTTTTCTTGAACATAGACTATGTCATCATCTTTGTGCCGATGACAGACCAGCTCTGGACTTACTTTTTCCTATCTAGGACTTATTTGCTATCATTTCTTCTTGCTGAGTTGTCTCTAACTGAAATGTGAGTTGAATTATTTTTTTTTACCCATTCAAATGTTTTCTGATGTCTCCTTTCCTGATATATATGGAAAGCTTCATCGGTATAAACCAGCATGTTGGCTAATGGCCCGAGTGGCATCTTCGACTCAGTCGTTGCCATAGCAACACATTGCCAGACCATGACAAGACTTACAGGTCATCTCTCTATGTGCTCTCCAAGAGAACTCTCTCTTCCTTTCATCCTCAGACATAAATCCCTTATTTGCACCATCACTGTATTGCATTGTGATTATTGCAAAATCACTTTCTCTTGGTTTGACAGGTGCGATTCTGCCCTTAAAATATCCATGTAAAATATGAATGGTACAATGATCTGTCCAGCCAGTCTGTTTGGCATTCTCACCCCATGTCCATGAATCATTATACTGGCTCCTGTGTTTCTGTTGCATTAAATTTAAATGCTTGTCTTCACTTTAAAAGCTGTTTTTTTAAACAGTCTGAACATGGTTCATCAAACTAGTGGCTCAGATGCAGTAGATGAGTTCCTGGGATAATATATTCTAAGACATATTATGTGAAAAATATATAATTGTCTCATCAGTTTAAAGTTTTGACTTAAAAAGTCACAGGTTACCTCTGCATCAAAACCTCACTGATAACAAAATAGGTGTAAAACATTGAAGGAAACAACCTTCACTTTCAAGGACAAAAAACCAACACAAACCCACAAAATAAAAAGGTTTGGTAAAACGGTTCTGAAAATGTAGTATCACAGAAATGTTAGCTGGAAGAAGCTTCTGGAGGTCATCCAGTCCAAGATCCCACTCAAAACACTGGTATATCCAACACTGGAGCATGGCAACGATGAATTCATCTCTCCAGATCATGGAAATATTCAGGGGAAAGGTTCCACCACCCTTCTGGGCACCTTTCCTGCACCCTGGTTGTAGTGTTGAGATCTGTTTTGCTCACTGAGTGTTTATATACGTGCTATTGATGTTGGAATAGCACAGTGCATGTGTATAATGCCCAACACTAATTTCTTTTAATCACCTAACCAACTGCGTGGCAATAGTTTTGGCCCTCCTGGGATAAAAGGCAGTTCATGTGTTTTCACTGTGGTAAGCCTTGGTAGGCATTATTAAGGATTTCAGAGTATTCTTGTACCCTACTTTGCCTTGGACATTCAGTAGTTTGAAGTTTATACCTGTAAAGGATTAGCACAATACTGATACCCCTGAGCTGTGATCATATAAATACAAAGACATTGATATTAATGTAGTGAAACCACATTTTTATAAATTCTATTTATTTGCTTGCCGCAGAATCTATGCAGAGCTAAAACATAATTTTCTGTATTTCTGTGGCAGAGGATGTGTCAAAAATAATTTACTCTGTTCAGCAGAGTAAATTCAAGGAAGGGCAGGGAGAGCAGATCATCAGGTATCTATGTTTTTCCTGCAGGTGAATCTGCAAGAAGGTTTAAAAGAAACCCCATAGTTAATCTAAAGTACAAGGGTATTAGAAATAAAGTGGGACAAGTAGAACTTGCATTTTAAAAACGATGTGTTTAATTATATTAGCTTTTTTTCATATCTGTGGATACTGTGAATAACTTACTTTCTCACACTCATTTATTCAAATTAATTTGTCTTTTTTTCAACTAATTGTTAAGTCCTTGGATCTATTCAAAGCATTTTGGGAAAGCATGTGAACTGATCTATGCTGTGTGACTGATCAGATGGAAGAGGCGTGATACTGCACATTCAAATTAAAGGTGGCAACAAATAAATTTTCTGCCACTCAGATTTCACTCACCTACATAAAAGCTGGTCTAGGTGCTTCTCAGCCAGTCACTGGCACAAAATATTTACATGTTGGTAGTGAACATCAAACCAACAAACTTGACTGAAGTTAATACTCCTAAAAATCTTACTGCTTCTTTCTAGTATGTACTGTTTTATTTTTGTTCTTTGAATGTAAGTCACCTCTAGAGATCAGAGCTAAATCTAAATTACTATTTTGGCTTTAAAATTACTTCCAATTATGTGGGCTGGAACACCTCCCTAAAAGTGTCCAAACAGTAATCACTACTTTATATTTTACTGTAATTTGAACTAGCTTGGATTTTAAAATGGAGTTCTTAAGGGCAATTCTGATCACCCTTAGTCACAACACTGAAGATGTTTCTGTGCATCTGAAAAGATCTGCTTGCTATGGACATCCTTCTGTTGACATTTCCACATACTTGTGAGCTGAAACAGTGGAAAAATTATTTTGCTTTGCATCTTCTGACAGTAATTCATCATGTCATACTTGGGGAGGGGGAAGTTGTTGGTTGCTCTTTTTAATTGATAATTTCCCTGCTTTATGATAGGTTTGAATTTTTATTACTATTTCCTCCTATTTTTGAGGTAGTGTGCCTTCTCTCTTGTAAACCCACATCTTTTAAATTTCATTCTGGAGTCTTTCAATCTTACTGAAGTTATTTCTGCAAGCTGTGGGCTAGTTTCAGGCATAAACAGACATTTCCTCTGTTTTGATTTGTTCTTTACGAAGCAAACTAATGAGATTAGTAATGTGGCAGGACTATTAAAAATGCTTCCTACTTGCATATTAATTTGAAAACTTGTATGAAATTTGACATTCTTAATAAAACTATTCACAGTAAATGTTGCCAGGGAGAAAAGTATCTTACATTGTTTATCATAACTTTTTTTTTCAAGTGTATCTAATTCTTGTTCACTCAGTAGTTTAATTTAAAAAGCCAATGAATATTAGCCATCCTAAAACCAAAGCATTACATTCTGCATAGTGAAAAAGCCTTCACTGTGTTGTTTGGAGATCAGCCTATATAGTGGATGTTAGTTTTTCAGTGTAGGAGTGCTATTGAAGAAACGTGGAAAGCAATGTAGGCTTGCCTGAGGAGAAGAGCTCGTGTTATATCTTGAATAGATGTTGCCAATGGCTCAACAAAGGCTGGGGAAGAAGAACAGGCCTTCAGCTTCACCAAAGCTGAGCCAACACTGCTTGGGGCTCCTAGAAAGCAGAGGGGGAGAGAGACTTGTCCTCCCATCTTCCCAAGGTGGCAGTGACCACTTTCCTGACAGCGCTTGGGTGATGTGAGTAGCAGAGGACACCACAGGCAGAGTGTCTGGAGAAGCTGCTGGGCCAGGTTGTGCCTCCCTGCGATGGCTGAGCGGTGCCTCTACTCTTCATCTGTTGGTCATGCACATGCAATTAGTGGAACCAGCCTACAACAGAATTTTTTTAAACTGAGGAGGGAAGGGGAATCCTGCAGCAATTTGTGTCTTTAAACATGGGAAGGATGGGGGCAAAGACACAGACTTGAGAAGTGTCTGAAAAACGCTTGTGGTGAAATCTCAGTTCAGTGCTTTACTTAATTTGTTTATTTGCAAAGTAGGAGTTGCATTGGACATGTTTGTGCATCCAGGAAGAGTAGCATTGGATTTAACATGCCTCCTAAGTCATTCGTGGTCTATAAGGTTCCACTGAGGTTTTCTACTTGTTATTTAATTGATATACCTACTGAGGGTGCCAGAAGGTGCTTGAGATGGTGATATCTTGTCACATTTTACCTGTAGGTAAAAAAGCAGCAATTTCTTCTCAGGCATTTAAAGCTGAATTTTGATGTTGCTTACTTGATGAACATCACCAGAAAATATGGGGTTTGTACAGCTTTTTGAAAAAAAAAAAAGAAAAAAAAATCCTAATGTTTCTTTTTTTTGTTCTGAGGAGTCTGTTAGTTGTATCCTGTTTGTGGCTTTTGAGGTGTAACTACACCAGTTACAGTTGGTGAGAGGATGTAAATGCATTTAATCATACAGATCCCATATATTTCTGCAGCACTGCAGCAGGAGCTAAGAGTAGAAAATGGAAACTACTTTAAAATAAGGCTCCAGTGTGACTTGTCACTTTGGATAGTGGCAGTATGCTTTCATACATCTTCTTCTTTGCTGCAATTTCTTCTTTTTCTGACACACAGGTTAGTACATATTTCAAACAGGTGTTGCCTCCCTGACTGGTGAAGATTTGGCAGATCAATTCAGCTGTTGATCTTGTGATATTTTGAAGAGTGTCTTTCTCTGGATGTATGTTAACTTCCAGGTTGTTGGGTTGTACTCCCTCCCTGCCTCATTGTGTGTTATGCCTTGTGTGAAATGAATTGTCCCTTTTTATTTTATTTTATCAGCAGTCAGGTGCCTCATCTGAAGACACTGTTTTTTGTGGGGAGAGAGGAAGGTCAAAACCACATCCTAAGTTCTTGGAAGCATGATATCCTTCTGGGTCCATCTGGTTTCAGACACGGCCTAATGATGCCTGTGTTGTTTGTGAGCATTGTGTGACTAGTGGACATAATTTCTGAGACCTGGTAATGGCCACTCAGTTCATATTAACATGATTTTCTGGAGGTTTGTTCCCAAGTTTTTGGGTTTTTTATTTTCTCACAAAATTAATGTACATTGTCAGCAGTCAACAAGCACAATCTTTAAGGTTTTACAACATTTGTATTTATTTTGAAATCAGCATAAAATTACTATATGCATATGGTCTTCTTATTTTTTATTTCCTCTCCATTTTCTTTTGTTCTCTCTAACTCTCACAACCTTTTGCAAAGTGGACAGATCTGAGGAAAGCAGATACGGAAGAAAAATCCTTCTACTTACTCCTACAGCGTTTAGTTAAGAATGGCTAATTCAGCACATTATGGATGCTACTGTTTTAGTTGCCAGAGAGGAATTAGCAAGTAATTGTGGCAAAGGTGTGCCTTATTTCAGAGACTGAAAAAGATAATCATAGCTCTCAGAGAAGATGAAGGTAAAAATATTCTTCCTTACAGAGGTTGCCCAATTTAGCTGCTTTTGCTGTTGGAGTAAAAAGGTGAATAAAAGGTACCTTGAAGGAAGCAAGAAGTAGAAGTAACTGTCACTGTAGTAAATTGGTATCATCCTGATGTCTTTAGAAGCTCTAGACTTGGGTCTGTGTGAAAGAAAACCATATTTTGTATACAAAGAAACAGAACAAGAACTTAGACATCAGACAAAAAAAAATTACATTATTTTTGAATGCTTTATTTCATGTGATCCAGGCCCCCAGGAAATGCTTCCCTTAAAGAGAAAATCAAGTGAACTGTCAGGATTGTCTCTGTATGCCATATATATTTACTTCTAGGTGGGTATCTAAAATCTGCTTCTGTCGTTCTCTGGTTTATAACCTTTTTGGGAGAGAAGAATGTAAAGTCTCTTGAAAAAAAATTCCATGTTTGAGAAAATCAAAAGCAATCACATTTACTGTCACTATCAAGCTAATCAGCCACGAAATGCTATATATTATGGGAACTTGCATATACCATACAATAGCATTTAACATCTGTGTAGTTGCTCTTTTTTGCTTCTCAAACTTGTTATCTCTGTATACTGACATGAAAGATAGAGATCAGGAAGAAATCAGCCCTGGCAAATTTGAGGCCAGTTCTAATTCTGTACATCTGCAATCACTTCTTTTCCTAGCTGCACAAACAATTACTCAGTCTAATCGCTGGCATTTCACTCCTTGTTAAAAATCAGCTTTCCAACTAGAAAACTATAAAAATTTCAGAGAAATGGAAATGGATTAGTCTAAACCATAGGTTACCCATCCCATTCATCCCTGCTAGAATGATTATATCTGAAAGCAACATGAGGATTTTAACTGTAAATCTGCAGGTTTTAAAGCTCGTTTTGCTTCTTTTAGGTGTAGATCTAAAAAGTCCTGCTAGCTTCAATAATTTTATATCTTCAAGAATTTTATGTAATTTTCTACAGAAAAGACTAATGCAGTTGTTATTCTCAACACTAAGTTTTTCAGTTTGTTTCTGATTTCCAAATTTTCATATTTTTCATGCCATTTACCACTGCTACTTAGTTTCTGACCTCTGAGTTTCTCCAAAATAGTCAATATTGTAACTGAAATGTCATTAATGTTTTAACTTCTTTACTCCACCTTTGAAGAAGATGAAGCAAAAAACATTCTAGCAAGACTGAACATTATTATTTGAACTGCTCACCCATTACGTTTTAGGTAGCTTATTTGTTCTAGTAGGCATTCTTCGTGTTTTCCATATTCTGTACATTTTCCATTAGGATTGCTTTTTCTCAATCTTTATAAGCAGCTCCTCCCCATAGCATCATTAAAAATTACTACCTAGACATAATATATTTTCCTGAAGTTATGTTAGATCTAGCTGTGCTGTTAATACTTGGATATAGTAAAATAACAGGGGTGGTCCTTCCATGTTCTAGTACATCTTGTACCCAGACTTGCCCACATAATCCATATAAGAAGGACTATGTTCCTCAAACGGAAAGAGACAGAATGTCCCAGGTCACTTCAACCCGTTAAATTGTCTCCAATAAGCTGCTTTCTAGTGTGCGGAGAAGCACTTGAAGGTAAGAGGTAAAAAGCTGTAACAGAAGGTCGCCAAAGACCCACACAATAACGGCACTTATAGACTTGTCAGCTTGACTGCTAATCACTGATGAGATAAAGCTCAACAATTGAGTACAAAGACTCTGACACAGAAGTAGTAGAACTGCAGTCAACTACAAAGGGCATCCAAATCCAGAAAGATAAATCTCTTCAGGTAAAGCAACAAAAGGAATCCCAAGCTCCTGGTGGTCAAACAGAATCATTAGTTTTCCAATTACACTATAAAATATCACAGCCCATTCAGTTCTCTCTTTTCAATTCACATTGTGTGTTCATGATAACCCATATGATTCTGCCATAGTTACCAATGTACTTTCAGCATTATTGATAAATAACCACTGCTACCTCTTCATGCTATGACTTCAGGCTTTAGTCTCATGAAACCGTAGCACCTTTATTAGATGAAATAATGTTTAGAGGTTGTCAAAATTGTCTGAAGTTACCAGAATAATATGTATTCTACTACCTCGTTGCTTGTACAAAACTTGTACAAGTGCAAATTTTTTTGAGGTGTTTATTCTTTATTCTATCCACACAGCCCTCTTCTCCACTTCTATGTGATAGAAGATCTCTATGAACTGCTCATTTACAGACATTCAGAAGTTTTATAATGTCTATGTATGAGAATGCTCTTCATCTGACACTGAGTTCTTCTAGTATATGTTTAAAAATTCCTTCAGTATGGAACCAAACTAAATGGTTGTTTGTGTTGCTTGCTTACAGCATGAATTACTGGATTTGAGAGGCAAAGTTAGGAAACTGAAATAGAAATTAATGAGTCAGTATACACTAAAATAGAATAGTAGGTTCATGAAAGAAATGGGGAAAATCCATGTCTGGGATTTGTAAAGTAATCCCTGCTTCTTAATAGAGGACAATAGGTTGATACATCTGAAGTTTCCATGCAAAAGCCTTCATTTGTATTACAAAGAAACCAAATAAACTTTAAATTTTACATCAGGGTTTTACACATTATATGGATTTTGGACAATGTCTCCAAGGATTCCTTCATCTCCACAATGATTTTTAGGTGTTACTGGAGGAGAAGAAAAGAGGACTTGGGTTCTTATTTTGTGTTCTTGCTAATTCTATTCTTATCTACTAATACATTCCCATATAGAATAGTGACACCCACTGCAGTAGCATTTGTTATGCTGCAGTGTTTACTTCTCTGTCTTTTCATACAGAGACTCAAAGCTTATGCATCCATTCTAGAAGATTATATTTTGCCCTATGTTAGGAAACATCTGATATAAACTGATGTTTAGGTACCACATTGCTCAGATGGAATAGCTGAGAAATACTCCAAAGTGCATATTTTAAATTTTCTCCATTCTTTACATAATCAAATCTGACAGTCATATGCCCAGGAAATATTCTTTCAAATGAGTGACAAGGTAAGATTTGTGAATGAAATGTTGGCCCATTCTGAATAAATTCATTTTAAGAGGACATTTTTGTTAGATAGGGACATGTGAAAGAACTCATACTAATTTATGAAGCCTGAGGAAAATTTGCTTCTTTGTTTAGTCATAGTAATTTACTCGTTGAATGATAATTTAGCATTCCATGTTTTAAAAAGAACATGGTTGTCACTGTTATTTGATGGGTCATACAAAAGTGTTATTGGTGCCATATTTGTTGCACTTTGCTTTCCTATACTTTGATTTTCTCCAATTAAAAAAGAAGTGAATCACATAGCACTTCCAGCCTTTTTCTTTTCTTTTTCTTACATGTATTGATGGGTATGTTGTGGTTTGTCTTTTACTGCTGAGACAGGTCACCATATTTGCTTTGAACATTTGTGCTTCCTGAAGGATTTTATTTTTTATATTCAGAAAGAAAAACTAGCAGACCAGCTAAAAACTCAAAGGAGTACTCACAGTTTGACAAGCAAAGACTGAAGACAGTAGGAACTACAACATCTAATTAAATAGTGGTCATGCTATTTTGGTGCTTCAGCAAATAAAATATGAGACGTATGGCCTAAAGACTGGAGCTTATCCTTGAGGTGTTCTGTCAGAAATCACTCTTTATGCTATTGGTGAAACCAGATCTCATAGTAAAAAAATTAATTTTGATTAATGCCATGTATAACTCACTTTCTATCATGAATTCATAGATTCATGCGTTTGGTAATGTGCTTTAGTGTTACCAGCTCTTAAGTAGTTTTTGCTATACCTAAAGCTATCTATTTTACTCGTTGTTGTAACACCAAGAATTACTCTGTGTCGAAGCAATACATAAAACTGTGGAGCCATTAACATCCTGAAGATATCAGAAACAAATCTGAAAATACCTCCTTTAGAAACCTCCTGTACCAACTAATTACAGTTTTTTAAACATTTGAACTCATTTGAAGAAAAAAGCAAAATGCTAAGAAGGGAGAGGAAAAGAGGGACCACTGTCCTTTACAGGGTCTGTGAAAAGCCTAAGTCCAGTTTTGATTTACGTGGACTATAGAATGGCAATGGCAACTGCTGTTTGAATGCTACATGGCAACGTGTTGAACTGCTCAGAAGTGCATTTTGGAAAAATATAGAGTAAAATATAGAATATTTTCAAGTCAATACATATCTGCAAAAAATGCAAGAAGGGTTATTGTGCTTGGAGGGTAAAATGAATAATGCCATGTTAGATCCAAGAATGTGTGACAAAGAAAATCTTGAAAGGCAGAATGATTTCTTTTCATCTTGCTGGAAGTTGTTCCATGAGGATTATAAAATAGCAAGTAAAGTAAGTGTTCAGATTCTGTTGTATCGCAGGTTTTTGTACATATTCATTATTCTTTATATAAGCATGTACAAAGAGGTGGAACTGAAGCAGATTTTCTTGCATTCTAGTTGCTGTGTTTCACCAGCTGCACACTCATTTAGGAGTATTACCCCGGTAATGATTATTTTAATGAAATCACAGTCTAAATTGGTGGTATCAGGGAGCAATCCAGGAATAGCCAAGTGATTTAGTATCAAAGTAGCAGAGAGGGAAGAACTGAGAAGCATACTTCAGATTTGTATGTTCTGCACAAATAATCAGACTGAAGTGCAAACAATATATAATCTTTCTCATCTGTCTTCTCCGTTACTTTCTTCAGCTGGAAAATACTGAGTCCTAAAACATTTGAAGTGTGGGGGAAAATGAAACTTCAAGCTGCCAGCATCAAATTGGCTTGAAAACTAGCTAGACAGAGCAGGCAACCTTTTCAAACTGTTGCAAATGAGCAGCAAGGAGAATATATACCATTTTCAGCTGAAACATTTTCACTAGCTTAGTTACTTTAGAATGTCTCTTCTAAAATAATTATGGTGAGACTTTTAATGAGTTCAGTCAACATTCGCATTTTCTATCATAAAATTTGCTTTGGGAGTTTTCAGCATAAAGTAAGAAGTAAAGAATTAAAATTGTTCACATACAGTATTGTCCATACACAATTATCCATGTATGTTAGTAAATAATCAGCCAGATAGTTCCTGAGGTGTATTACATGGCAATGATATTCAGCTAGATCTCAACTAATTTTACATAACTCAGAGGGTTAATTTAGGATTATTGACCATCTGCCAGTACTCTGTACATAATTTACCAAGACAAATAGGAAGCTCCAGCAGACAATTCAGATCTTAGCAGACAAGAATTACTTTGGGAGGTTTCTCTTTGAGTCTAGCAATTGTAGTGGAATATGCAGGGCAACCATGCCCCCTAACTTGGGCACCCTGGTACCTGCAATTAGTTTAGATTTATGTCGATTGATCTGGGCCGAAATTTATCCTCATATGGACAAAGTCAAACTAGGCTTATTTAATGTTCCACTGCACACTTGCCACAGAGTTCATCACTTGTGATAACACTATTATCCTGGTATGTCTTTATCTGAGGGAATTATTAAATATTTGCCTTTTGCAAAAAATACTCCAAAGAAGATCCACTATAATAAAGACTAATTCTGATCCAGTTTGAATATTAGTTTTCCAGTATTGCATGTGTTGGACAACAGACTTAGATGACTGGTCTCTGTTGTTGAACTTGGAGCCAAGAGTGATAGAAATGATAGAAGGTTGTTTATCTAGAAGGTGTTTAGTCATATTTCTACTGCTTATTCAACAAGAGATAGCCTTGAGTAGGATTATACTGCAACATTTACTTAAAGCTACATCTATATTAATCTAAAACCAATTTTCATTCCTTGACAAGAAAGGCAGATGTGTTATGGCATCACCATAACAATCAGCACCATGCAAAGCAGAACTTGAGAGCCAGTAAAAGTTGCTACTGCGTTAAATATATATAGATTTTTGCCTTATATTTCCTGCTGCTGGAGTGAACTGAGAAAAGAATAGGAAATTTTAGTAACAGATGTTCAATCACTGTTGTTCTAATAGTTGATCAACAACAACAGAAAGCAGATTCTTCACTTCTTTCAGCATCTGAAGTTGATAATGATTTCAGCAGGATGGGTATACTGCTATTTGGCTCTGAGTAGTCTGATGCTTGTTTAGCATGGTTGTTCAGTTATAAGTGGGGCAGAGGAGCATGTGGTTATGCCTGGAGAACACATATTAGAATAAGGGTTCTTTTTTACTGTCTATGCAAGTGGTGGAAGAACTCTGAATAGCATTTGAATCCATTTTTGCTGTCTGCTTGCACTGCTTTATGTGCCTTTTGTATTTCTTTCCCCAACAGTTTATCCATAAAGAGTAAAGGAACTGGTTTGTTATCCTCGTGTTAATTCTCTGACTTCTAGAGTTCCATACATCTTGTATATTTAGGATTTTGAGGTGCTCAGTGCCCAAAGCATGTGTGCCTATCAGTGTGTGACTGTTAGAAGACTTGAGTTAAAAAATCCCCCAAACATTTTGGTATTAGGGCTAGACAGGGCTAGATATGATAAGGATAATCTTAAACAATTTACAGATGTTACCTTGGAGCCTGGCTAAAATTGGGGTGGATATTTTTTCTGGTTTCATGATCAGGGTATTGTGATAACTGCCAACCAAGGTCAGGGAGGAGGCAAAAAGTTTCTGGTGTTTCTTTACTTGAGCTTCATTTATAATTATTCTTTTAAAAGTTCTGAGATGGAAAATTGGAAACCCGGACTAGAGTTCATCTGTGTGGAGTCTTTAAACATAAAGACATAGCTCTTGAGAGTTATTAAGTAGTTACAGTACTTTTTGCAAATGCAGATTCTGCCATTCAATTAATCTATTATAGAACTGTTTGAATTTAATCAGTGCAATACAAACATTGCAATGTGCCAGATTTCTGCCTAACTGATTAGTGTTTGAGTGCTTGGCTGCTTGTAGGAAACAAAGAGTTCCTCCAACCATAAATTCTTGTGATTATGGATAATGCCTTTCTTATATTTGCTGACTGATGAGTTCATTGATAGTTTGAAATAATGAGCTTCAGAGTATTGAGTAATGAGCTTCTGATAAGGTGCAGAAGCAGTCTGGGGCTGGGTAAAAGCCTTGCTGTGAAAAAGAAAACACCACCTTCTCCCTTACTACAAAGAGTTCTAAATGTGATATTTCCAATTGTTAAATTAATTTTAACTACAACTCAGTGCTGAGTTTGAAAGAGTGGTCTTAAACGTACAAAAGGCTTGAGAGGTGGTCTGACAATCTGAAGTGTTTTAAAATGGTGTTTGGATAAGATGCCAGTTCAGGTGGTAAAGGCAGCACCAGGTGAAGGAGCTGTTATCCTTCAGATTGCTGTGTCATAGTAGGGGGTTATAAGCAAGGGCCTGCAAATCTCATGCAGTTTGAGTCACCAAAAAGCACACATTGTAATGCTTTTTCCCCCCAGGACTGGAAGTGAGTAAATGAGTTTCCATTCATTTCACAGTTTCAAAGATGCTAAAGCTGGGTCATGAAAATCTTTCATAATTCAGGCAATAGACACATGACTTCATATCATTGCTAAATCTCATAATTCATGATAGAAATAGAACCTTCCTTGGTCTGTTTACTCAGTGCTATCTTACTTCAACCTTCCGGAGAAAACAACTTTCACAGAATTTCCAGCTTTCATCCTCTCTTTAGCTTTCAGTCTTACGATCTTATTATGCCTTTGAAGAACTGACTGGTGTCAAAGGTTACTGGTCAGTTCTGTAACAGATGTCTAAACCTGCTTTTGATAGGCTCTTTAGTGGAAACTTGGAATGAAAATGGGTGATGTAACCTGTGTGTTCCAGTGTTTGAGTTACTAGTGAGGGGGACTGTTGCCCATGGGATGGACCCACATTGCAGCAGTTCATGAGCTGTTGCTTGTGAGATGGACTGACATTGGAGAAGTTTATGGAGAACTGTCTCCTATGGGAGGGACCCCACAGTGCAGCAGGGAAACGACTCCTCCCCCTGAGTGGTGGGACAAACCTATGTGTGACCATAACCCCCATTTACTGTCCGCTTGCACTGCTGGGATAGTAGGTAGTGTTTTTAAGGGCTTATTTTACTTCTCATTATCCTGCTCTGATTTTGTTAGTAATAAATCCACTTCATATCTCTAAGTTGAGCCTGTTTTGCCATGATGGTATTTAATGAGCGATCTCTCCCAGTCCTTATCTCAACCCATGAACACTTCGTTAAATTTTCTCTCCTTTGTCCAGCTGCAGAAGAGTGAGTGAGCAGCTTTTGTGGGTGCCTGGCATTCAGCCAGAGTCAACCCATGACACATGGTCATTAACCAAAGTAACTGTGCTAGTAGGTGGAAGTGACTGAAAATTTCCAGCTTGTTTCACTAACCCTTAAAGCTCCACACCTTTCAGGAAAACTTCATTTCCCTAATGCTTCAAAATTGCTTCTAAAGTCCTGCATCAAATGGCATCAAATTCTATCCACTGGAGTGGATGGCCCATAATGTTGCCAATGATGTAGCTTACATTAGAGGAAGATGTGGTGAAGCTTGAAAGTCATCAAGAAATGGAGAGTGCTTTTTGCCTTTTATTTTCTTGCTGTGATTCCTCGTCCTTTCTAATGAGAAATGTTCCTTCTGGTTCCTGTGCGTGCAGTTTCTAGGTGTTCCTACTGTGCTGTTATCTGCAACATGGAGCTCCACAAGACTCTCTGTTTCACTGCACCCAATCTATAAATCTCAAAATGAGAACTATGTGCTTGACCTCTGCTCCTCTAGCAATGATGGGGCTCAAAGCCCCATCCAACCTGCCTTGAACACTTGCAGGGACAGGGCTTCTCTAGGCAACCTATTCCAGTCCTCACCACCCTCACAGTAAAGAATTTCTCTTTATCTGGTCTAAACCTACTCTCTTGTAGTTTACTTCTCCTGCTTTACTTATCTTCCACTTCTCTATCAGGTGAAATATTTTTATTTATTTTATTTATTTATGCTATTTTTCTATCATTGCTGGTGAGACACTTTTTGTTTTTTGATTTTTTTGGGGTTGTTTGTTGGGGGGGTTGAAATTTTTTTGAGGTGTTGGGGTCTTTTTGTTTGGCTTGGGGGTTTTTTGTTTTTCCTTTGGTTTGGGCTTTTTTTAGTGAAAAACACTATTTTAGTCTTCTGAAATTGTCATTTTATTACAGATGTTATTAAAACAGAACATCTGCATGTTACAGTTACTGCATTTTTTGAATTCTTGTCCAGACTAAAAGATACATGTCCAGTGTAAATATTTTCTAACGTTTATCCTAAAATGTAAAACTGAACAGAGTTGAACGTAAAGCTCTGTTTTATGAGTGTCCTCTAAAATAACCATTACAGAAAGTAAATTGTATCTTTTCTGTTTTGGACAAGCATTATGTACGTATGGACAACTCGGCAGAAACTGGCATCTGTATTACTCTGAGAAAGGAATGTAGGCAAATGAATAAACATGAAATCGGGTCATTATATTTGTTAGAAATACAAGGATGTCTTTCTTTTGAAAACAGACTATTTATTAATCCATCAACTTTACTTTTGATATGAAAAGGAATAATCCACAAGAACAGTGATTGAAAAACCTATTTACTTTTTTATTTTTGGGCCTTCCACTCTTCAGAGATGTAGAATTTTGTGTATTAGTGACTGTTCTTAGTTCAGTGAAACTGAGTGAAAAATAACTTCAATTACTACAAATGCAATTACCTTGCATTTTTCATTTAACTTCTTTTTTCAGTTGAGTTTGTTCCAAAACTCAAATTTTAGTTCTGGAATAAATTTGCAGAAGGTACATTTTGGAATATAATCAGCTGGGGAGAAGAAAAAAAAATCCAAAACAAACCCACATTTGTTTTAAATACACTTGGGATTGAAGAGGTCATTCAGCTGTAGCTATTAAATGAAATCTGTGTCTATGTTTAATTTAGTTTCACTGGTATTTATCAAGTACTTAATATAGTTGTACACTATCTAACTTTGTACTTGGGAAACAACAAATCTACTTGAAATAATTAAAATCTATTTAGAAATGGAGTTTAGTGATACAATTTGATAGGGAGGAATATATTACAGTACATTCAACCTCTGTTACCAAATAAACTGAAATGCTTTTACCAGGTACTCTTCTTCACTGAGTTCTCACATAATCACTGTGTTCAAAAGGAGGAAGAAATGTAGTAAACGTCTCTAAATATAGTCCTGATTTCCTGTGTGGTATTTTCAAGAGCTTTATTGAATTTCCTACTATACTGAAGTCTTGAGAGTCCACAGCTCGTCACACACATGTGCTCATAATCCTTCAGCTACTTCTGTGGGTGTAGAAGAAGGGCTATTAGTGTTTGATTATGTATGGCATCAGTTTTAGAAGATGAGTTAAGTTTTATTGGTAAATGAACCAGAAAAAGCATTTTTGCACATGATACGAGTGGATGTTGCATATGAATGTATAAAGTAGATGGCTGTTCTGCAACCAGATGAATCAAATATATCCTTCAACAGCTGGTGATGAGACATGAAGATCCTTTAAGAACTAATTCTTTTGTCTATCACAGACAGTTTTTGTTTAATATTAAACCCCCCTATTTAGTGTATTACTCTTCAATTCACTATCCTTGTCAAGATAAAAATAAAAATTCAATGTGAGAATTAAAATGAGCCACCTTTTGGGATATTGAAATCCTCGAAAATAGTCCAAGCTTCTGACCACAACTGTATTCTTACATATTGTCCTTGAAGACTGGATTTGTATAAATTATTTATAACTTCTTTTGTTGTGGTGATTGTGCCCCCATGAGTTTGTGTTGAATCCTCAAATAGATTTGGCTGAAATACTCTTTGAAAAGAGTAGACATCTTAGAAAAGATGAATCATGCCGTTTCAGTGGTTCAGTAAGTGTTTCAGCTTTTCATTTTGAAAGAATGTTTTGATATCAAACAAAATTTTAAAGGCTTTCAGAAATTATTCAGTAACCAAGGAATAAAATGAATCATTTTATTGACTGAAAGAAGGATAAATAATGTTGGTGTTTTCCCATTTCATTTCACTGACTATTGGAATTTTCATTTGGAGTCAACTAGAGCTGCTTTTTCCTCATCTTGCTTTGGTTTGGTTATCTGTATAAGGCCATTATTCCCATACTGCTGGGTTGTTGAGGCTTATCGCCAGCTCCTGACATATGATCATTGGGAATTTGCTTGTTTGTAAACTCCATCTTGAAAATGGCTTAGGTTTTTTTTCACTTCTTACTCCCACTGGGTGTTTTCAACTTTGATTAGAAATCTCATTTTCAGCCTTAACTTTCATAGGTAGTTTATGATCACACAGTTTGTACAACATGTGATAGAATTGAATACTGGTTAAATATCTCTTCTGCATGACTATCTCACTCATGTTTAAAAAAAACCAACAAACCTAAAAAGCTTCCAGCTGTTGCTTTGATGGGCCAAACAAGCAAACCTCTTTCAGTTTCATCTTATGTTGAATCCGCTTCCACAACTTGTTCATTCAGTTGGGTTGTCTTGCTTCAGATTAATTTCTCTTTCTTGATCAGTGGCCAAAATAGTACATGGTGTACAGGATGTAGTTTCCAGACAGTGCTGCTAATAATGCCTTTTCTATATTGGAAATATTTCATCTATTAAAACTCAAGGTCATATTTGAGATTTTTTCCACAGCAATCTGACACTGATGGTTTTTAGCCATTCTTGATCCACCCATATGCCTCTCTTTTCTCCTCTTCTATTTCAGTTGAACAGCCTCAGCTTAAAACCAAAATTATTAATAGGATGTAGTCTTCTGGAACTTGTAGCTAGCTCTGGCTCAGTGGCTGGATATTTCTGAATTGGTACTGCCATGTGTCTTCTCTTTGGGAAATTGCTGCTTTCAAAACTCTAAAAGAAACCTCTGAATTTACAGCTTTCATCTAATTCCAGACAGGTTTAATATATTTCCTATCTGCGTTATTTTCTTCATATATGTTCCTCCCAGATATATTCTAGATACTTGCAAAACACTGAAATTCTTTGCTCCAACTCACACTTGCCTTCCTCCCTTTCCAAAGCGATACAACTTCACCATCTTCTCAGTATGACTGGTATTATTAAATGTTAATATGCAACCACATATTCATTCAACCACTTCTCTCAGTTTTTTTATAAAGGTGGCTAAAAGGTCCTAGCTGTACCACAACAAGAGTGTCAAGCTTTGCAATGCCTTCCAGTGCAGATGTCATAGTTTATGGATATATTTATAATTTACTAGTAGTCATGCTATCTTTTACCTTCTGTTCTTAAAAAAAAAATAATTGGAAAACATGTCAAATAAGCTTTTGGCTCATTTTAAATTGTTCAGTATTGAACTCCTTATGTCATCTCTTGTAAATGCTTTTTGTTGTCCCGGTTTTGTTTGAGCCTGATCAGGTATTTCTGCAGTGGTGTCACAAGACCCCTCTCATCATGTAAGATACAAATTCCAGAAGTTTTAAATCTTTAGCCTAAACAAATTCCACATCCCTACTCTGTGTTCTCACCCCTTTCAAGTCTCTTCTCAGTTCAGAACAGATTTTCTCACTCATCTCTTTCTTGTGTTTTCAACTTCTGTCAGAAAACACTTTAAAGACTTCCAAATTACACATTTCATTTCCAGTGTCTTAATGTACTCCTTCACAAGCTGTGTGACATGGAACAAAAATCTTGAGCCCAGTACCTTAGTGAATATACTGCTCTTTTTCTGGTTATTTTTAACGTCTGTGTGCAACATAAGTATATTTGTTCTTTATTATGAACTGTTGATGATAAGGCTGGATACATTTGAGGGTCAATTTGCACAGGAGTGAATGCCACCAGTGAGTGGTACTCCAGATGTATGTATGTATGTACTCAGTAGTGCTGCTGCTCTGACAGGAAGGGGGAAGAGCAGGAAAGCAGTTTTTCAGCTCCATATCTTACTATCAACATCTGCTGTGAAAACTCATCCATTCCTCACCAAAGATTTCAGTCCAGAGCCCAGTGTTACATTTCTTTCTCTTTTACATGATGTAGATGACTAAAGCCAACTTGCATTTAAACTTTCAGTATAAATACCTTCATTTAAAATTTAAGTCAGTCAAGTGAGTAAGATGAGTAAAATGAAAGACAGTAGACAGATGCAATATTCATGAGCAGCTCACGTTCTGAATTCTGTGCCATGCTTCCAAAAGTAATGCTTCTCAGAAGTATCCCTAATAAGTACAGTATCCCCAAAAGTGTTTAACTCTGGGCATTCAACCTCTGCCATGGGAGAGGGTAAACAATCCCTATACCTGTATGTTTACATCTGTTGCATACTAATATTTCAGTGTATTCTGTGGACATAGCAAAATCACTCTAGGTTCAGTAATTGGTTTCCATAGAAGTTTGATTAGTGCACAACAGAAAATGGATAAAAATAGATACTTTAAAATTACAGCGGTTATATACCAGCTGTGTCCTCCTTCTGTTTAAAATCTGGTTTGTTTTGGTGACGTCCTACAGACCAATGTAGTGAGGCTAGGGAATACCACTGCAGCGTGTGTTATATTCACACTCCACCAAGGAGAATGTATTCCCTCAGGCTTCCTGAGGGAAGCTTTGGTTTGGGAACCAGGGGAGAATGAATCATTGCTGACCTCTTCTGAGCTACAGAGAGATGGTCAAAAGGTTTTATGAAATGTAAGTATGAGTATAGGCAGATGAAAATCAGATTTCTTCTTTCTCATTACCAGTTTCCCTGTCTGTAGAGGTAAGACTTGAGGGTTTTATTTTGCTTCACATGAATCTTTTAGGAGGGCTGTTCCCCTTAGCAGGGATGATGCTTCTGCAAGGGGTCAGCAAAGAAACTGTGAGTTGTGTAGCTCCCTCTTGATCTATGCTGAATAGTCTGTTCTCGTTTTGGAGAACCCATCTCATCTGCTTTTGCTGTAGCCCTTCTGTTGGACCTGAAGCATATTTTCACAGAGCATGTCTATGTTAACATTTTAGTTCAGTTGTTTTGAAGTGAATGTCCGCATTCTCCCCACTGGCTGTGGTTTGGTTTGTACCATGAACAGTACCGCAGCATCTTAAACTTTTTTTTCTTTTATTTGGAGTGGAACTGGAAAGATGTGTCCCAGTTGTTTCATCTAGTGTACTCCAGCCACTAAGACCTGGCATTCTGTCTCTAGGAACAAAGCTTGACTTGGGCTTAAACTATCAAATTTGCATGTTGTTCTCAATGCCAGCAGATTTATTATTGCAGCATAGTGTTTGCCTGTTGTGCATGCACAGTTGTGGCTTAGCAGGTGTATCTGGTAATGAAGCTGAGGAAAGGTGCATCAGTGTGTGTCAGAGAAACAGTACCTTTCTTGGTGCATGAGTAGTGGCAGAGAACAGAAGTCCTCATTGCAAATAGTTCTCTGCATGGCATGGTCTGTTGCTGAGCAGTGGAGGGGAAAGATAAATTAATTAAATTGTGATTTAAACCATACTCTGTCCCTCACTCATCCTATTTTTATGTTATCTTTGACAGGATTTATTTCATTATTTTTTTAATATCATGTGAGATTTATTTCTCCAGAAAGAAGTTGATTTGTTTTCCTGAAGGTGTAATAAAATACGTGTATTAAGTTAGTTATTAAAGATGCGAGTTTAGCCCAAGGCAGCTCTGAAGGGTAGTTTAAAATTAAAGTGAAAGAAAGTGTGTAGCGTGCATAATATGTAGCTCTCTCAAGTCAGATACAGTATTGACACTAATACAATTTTCATTTCTTAGGACAGAGAAAACCGTTTAAGATACGAATACTAAATTAGTCAAAAATATGTGCTAGAGCTGGGTAATCGCCTCTATTTTGTCAAGTATTGTACTATTTTTGGAGATTGTATTGGTTTGATATCTTAAACTACTATTCTTGCATTGCTAGTTTTTTAATTGGTAGTTACTTTACACATAATGACACAGTAATAATTATCTTGGTTTGTTGCTGAAGGATTGTTGAGTGGTTATGTACATTCTGTATGGATTTTTAATTTGGTGGACCCAAAAACTGGAGTGTGGGTCTCATCCTGCATTGTAGGGAACTTGAATCACTCCAGGAATACTTTCATGGAAGTCAATGGGAGGTGACCATCCACTGCCTGATACTATTGGTTCATCACCTGGATGAAAGCTAGAAGAAATATTCTCAAAGCCTGTTTCAGCTAAGCATTAATAAATAAGTACAAATTTCTATTATGTTCTGTTAGTGAGCAACATGAATTGTGCCATTTTGCAGGCATATTTGATTTTTTTATGAGTTTATGACAATTAGGCTGTCAATACTAGCATGACTGCAAATGGGCACACACTTTATTGTAGAACTGTAGGGGACTGTAGTAGCATAAATGAACATTATATTGATTTTGCCACCACCCTGCCCCCTGAATACGCTGCTTGCTTTCTGAATCCATGAACACAGCCAGATTCTCTAAAGTGTGTACTATTTTGCAGCAATAAAAATTAAGCTCAATACTTAAACACACTGAAGAGGTGTCGGCCTTGAAGGGATGAGGTATTACAAATGCTCTCACCACAGACAGTTGCAACAAACAGTGTGGGAGTCACAATTATGAGTTCAAGAACCAATTTTTCTCTCACACATCCTCATCTCTTGTCATATTCTCTTTCAACTGTTTGAAAATTTCAGGTGTTTCTCAGAATATCCTTCTGCTAAGGAGATTAATACAAATATTAGCAGCAACCCATATCTGTTATCCACATTTGTTCACAGCCCAATTTAAGGTATAGATTTATATGCTGACCAACATATGGAAGTTAAGGCTATGAAGGAGACATTACTTCAAAGAACGCAGTAGACTGCCTGTGAACCCAGAGCGCCCTTTTGAATCAAAGTACCTTAATTTGAACGCTTTACATTTAGATTGGTTTCATTCAGGAGAACTGGATAAATGCTGGAGAGATTGTCTCTATTATAACTGAACACAAAATTTGCCCCTTTATGGATTCCCTGTTTTGTTCATGTGTTACTGCCTTCTTCAGGAAGTGCTGTAATTTATGTAACTGGCCTTTAGGATCTTAAGAGCATTTGGTATTTCTCCTCTGCTCTTAAACTGTATGTGTTTTCAGTAGTTCAAATAAGCGATCTTCAGAATTTTTTACATGAGCAACGTTATTTTTCCTAGGTTATATGGTTTCAGTTTACATGGCTAAAGTCTTACATAATTCTAACTAAAACAGAAATACCTTCTTATGGTCCTGTCAAAATTAAAACAAGACACCTTCTTATGGAAAATGGTTGATATCCTTAGTCACAATCAGTAATTGTTGCTGCAATTAGTAATTAAAAGACAATTTTCCTGCATTCCAGTGCCTCAGTCACCTAACCTCTTTTGAGCAATAGCTTTAACAGGCTTGCATTTTCTCATACCTTACCTGCAAATGAGCCATTAGCATTCAGCAGCAGATAATTTGGCCCTGTGAGTTGTGGTTTTCTTAAAGAACATGTGCCAGTTAAGCAAGATGAGTTGTCAATAGTGCAGTGATGAGGTAGCAAAGGTTTTTAGTCGTCAGTTTTTCTAGGAAATAATAGGTGTCTTGAAGAACATAGCCTGACAAATCTGTACTTTGTGGGATCAAGTGCAAAGGATTAAGTCAGAAATTGAAAGACAGTGGATGAACCAGAAGTAAACCTTGTTAGCTTTGTATGAGTCTCATCATAAGCTTCAGTCAGCCTAATGCCTGCAGTCAGCACAAGCCTGCAATGTGTGCCTAAGAGAATGAGAGCCAGTACTTGCTCAGACTTGTGGTCTCATCACTAATCTCTGTCAGTAGTGCTCGAGAATCAGAGTACAAGAGGCATCACAGTCAAGAGTAGTTGTCATCCCTTAGAAGCCATACAAAACCAGTGACCACGTCTGTACCGCCTGTTAAATGTTTATCCTTTTTACGGCCTCAGACTGTATCTGTAAGAGAAGATAACCTTCATTTTTTTGTGTTTGTTTGTTTTCCCTCTTTCTGTCTTTATTTTTACTGACATAAGGATCTGGAAGCAAGACAATTTAGCAGCTCTTATAGAGGTAGAAGAATGAAGTGGAGCAGCTGCTAATTTGATTGAAATGGGAATGTGGCCAAAGATCTGAGGAAATAATTGCAGCAATTCTTCTGAGTGGCCTTATGCACATCTTCACACCACAGTAAAAAACATGTATGGGGCATTTGAAACCATACTGAGCTTGCGTTAATGTAACCAGTTGAGGAGGTATGTCTGAAATGTTCCACTTAAAATACCAGCATTATTTTTAAAAAAGAGGAAACTCAAGGATATATCTAGCTTAGTGCATTTTTAAAAATATTTTTTTAGGGCTATGACATTATATTGGAATACATAGTAATTGGAAATTAATAAAGAGTTGTCAGGTGATTTTAGTGTTTTAAAGATCTTAAAGATCTTTGTTCAGCTTCAGAAGAAAATAGAAGACACACGAAAGGTGGAAATTTACTTAGCATTCTGAATCTTGTAACATTTCAGATAAAGTGAATTTTGCTTAACTTCAGCTTGGAGTTGAGCTCCCTCACTGTGTCTATGACAAAAGTTGCCAGTTCATCTAATAACTCACAGATTGCTTTGATGTTACAGAAATGTGCTGCCCTCTTTGGCTGTAAACAGTAGGAGAATTGATAAATCTTGATTGTAAGAACCCCTGAGACATTTTCATCCAGACCATTCATTTCCTCAGTCAGTGTCACAGCCTGATAGCAGAAACCACTACAATACCTGGTGAGCTGATGCATGGAGGGTGGGACAAAGCGTGGTGAGGGAAGAGCTAATACCTGTCTAATTCAGCTACAACTCACTTCTTCATGACAGAAATATTTTAATGTTAGGGTAGATGAAAACAAATTAAAGTGAATACTACCCTTTCTGATCAATCTTTTTCTTTTTTTTTTTTTTTTTGACAGAAAAAGAATTTTTGATTAAAGGTTTTGGTTTCAAAAAATGCTAACCTTCTGGGAAAACTTTTGAGTTTCCATCAAAAACAAAAGTTTCTGAAACCTTTTCACTTGAGTGCTTTACCATATCATCTCCTGGAATTTATAGAGCAGTTTATTTGTGGTCTCATTCTCTAGTCAATGCATGTCCCTTTTATCTCCTGTTCTAAGTTTTCGAAAACATGTCCATGAGAATGTGTTGTGCCATTGGGGAATCTGACTTAAAAAGGGGGAATGGAAATTGGAGATGTAGGAGTGACACTAACTGAGCAAAACATTTCCTTATGGGAAAGTGGTGACCAACTTCTGATTAATCACAGTCATGCCACATGGGGCTTAGTTCTGCCCTGGACAGTGAGTTTATGAAAAAATGATTAAAGGACAGAAATGTCCTCCATCATAAAACATGGATGACAAGTGAAAGCTTTAGATCCATATCCCCAGTGCAATGACTAGAGAAATAGAGTAAGAGAGCACCAAACTGCTATTCCTGGGAAAAAGCAGGCAGACAGGGCCCCATTCCTTTGCTGGAATATTCCCTTTTTGATTAGAGCCCTATGTGAATACTTTCAAGATACTGTTGAAATTGAAATGAAATTAAATTTAAAGCTTTTCATCTGGACCACGTTCTGGGCTTGTTTGACTGATGTGAGAAACTCCATTATAATCTTTAAAAGTTTTCTCCTTTGGGGAAAATCAAGCCCATTTCTCTGTGTCCCAATGGACTGTCTTGAGGAAATGTCCTACATCTTTAATTACTAATAGTAGTATAATTAAAAAATATTTAGTGTTTCCACCATGAATGCCTTCATTTACAAAGACAAATACGTTTGCATTCAGATAGATATGGTACCAGTGTGGAAAGACTGGAAAAAGAAAAAGAACTCTCTGAAGCTTAAGTTAAGTAAAATTAAACCGGATATAAAAAGCTGTAAACCCTTTTAAAATATTTTCTTTTTAATCCTTAGTATCTCGTATTTTTATAGCAGTTTCAGAAGAAACCGTGTTTCGTGTTGCCATCCTTTGATATCCATTTATTAGCATTTTTGAATGGAAAGAAAATAGAATATATTACTGTGATCTCTATGACTGTTGCAGTCTTGCAAAATCAGGATTTCAGGAATTCCACACAGAACTAGATGAAGACAATTTGTTCACTATTCAAATATAACAAAAGGAAAATATGTAGCTAATTCAAAAACATTGACAGACGAAGCCTTTGTGCATCAAAACTATTTTTGGGGTTCAGGTAAGGAGCAGCACACTGCTAGGGATATGGTAAATCAATATTTTGGCAGTTACCTGAAAAACTGCTGAAGTAAAATCTCTCTTTACAAGTTCTGCTCGTACAATTGGCAATTTATTGTGAATACAACACCTAACTATTCCGATCAAAAGTTAGTATATACTTGCAAAGGTCCCATTTAAAATTGGTGTCCAGTCTCATTCTTTATTATATAGAGAATACCAACAGTTAAATCAAGTGCAGAAATACTGCTAAATGGAGGTGTAAGTCTATAAACTTTTATATGGTATCTTTTTAGGGTTCATTTTTTATGCCTAGCCACACCTGGTGCTGTTTGAGATTCTCCAGGTCTACTCCAGACCAACAGCTGTGGCCTTTGGAGAATGCAGGTCACCTACTGATTATCTGTCTCCTGCCAGCCCTGTGAGATGTCTCAGTACATTTCCAGTGGCAATGGCTGTCAGTGTATAGGCAACTGAGCTGAGTTCCTGTGCATTTGGCCTGATTTTGCTACTGGTCATGTTTTCTGGGCTTTTTATATGCCTAGCGATAAATATGTTTCAGTGATTAAGTTAATGTCACATCTGACAGGAAAATATGTACACACAGGTTTAGAGTCCTTCAAGTGTGTCAGTAGCTGTAGGTCACACATGTCATCTTGTGAAACTGAAACTGCACTACCAGAATCATACTGTTGTTTGTTCCTACAGTGTTTGGCCAGCATGATGACCACAAAGATTTGCTGCCAGTCTCCTGGGCCTCAATTGTGGGTTATTGCTGATGCAATCAGGTGCAAGTTAGTTTTATCATCTGCATTCTTTTACCTCTATTTCAAGAGTGGCATGCAAATAAACACACACACTTTTCTTAATGTGATTGGATATTATTATGTCATTTTTTAGAAAGTACAGAAAGAAAAGTGGAGGACAAAATAGGCTGTTCTAGTAGCATATGTTTGTTGGGGATAAAGAATTTTCAAATGAAAGCATCTAAAATGGAGACTAATAACCCTTCTGAATACAAGCTCTCAGTTGCAGGCGCTGGCAGTGTAAAGTGGTGGAGTTAGTCCTGACTGCCCAACCTGGGTGTCTAATGCTCTTTAGATGTGTCTGAGTCCCTCCCAGTGGTGAGGGTGATCCTTAGGAAACTAAGGCACTGCCTGTTGCTGGCAGGGACCTTTGTGGTGAGCCCTTGCCTGTTCCTCACTGACACCTAGAGGTTTCTAGCTATACAATTGACTCTTTTACCAGCGAAGAGCAAGGTACATGTATTGAGGATCTTTGATATAAGAGAAAGCAAGTAGAGTTACCCTTGTTTCGCATCTCTAAAACCCCTTTCTGATTATACCAGTCACTCTACTGCAGCCAAGCAAGCCAGGAAAACTAAAGCAAAGTGTCTTGAAGCAAGTAGAGGGAAAACAAGAAATGTCATCATTATGGATTTATCTTTGTTTTGTTCCTTTTTGGAAATCTGTAGGGGGAGAAACATCACCAGGACTTCTATGCCAGTACCTTGACCTACAGAGTCCTGAGTTCTTTTGCAGAGTTTTATTTTCTTTCCGTGCATGTGTGGTTGCCATCCACGGTAATAAAATTCAGTCAGCAGAAGGAGTCAACTGCTTTGTATTAACTATTGTTCTGCTGACTGCAGTCTTTTATAACAGATTTTTAAGATCTACACTGACTCATACAATGCGTATCTAATCAAAAGTAAATTAAACTGCATACACTGACTTGTTATTAATGACAGAATAGCATTTACAACAGCAGAATAGTGACACTTTTTTAAATAAGATTTTTTTTTTTAAAAGTCAAGTGTTTTCTTGGCATATATTACTGCATATCCTTAGACTGGACTTTTAATTTTTAATTTGTGGTTTTATTCAAGGTGATTTGAGTCCTTAAAATTTTCATATATTAGAAGTTTCATACACTAAAGTAGAATTGGAGTTCATACATATTCATAGTTTGAGAAATTATGCTAACAACAGTTCTTTGTAATTTTAGGGAGTCTTTATCAATTTTCACCAGAATTTTAAACCTACATATAGCGACTATGTTTCTAAAATTGCTGTGAATCTGGTCATCACTAACACAGCTGTCTTTGCACATCTGACACTTTAATTTGAATTGTGTGTCAGCATTTTTTTCAAAGAATTATAGTTTAGCTATAAATATGACCAGTGAATTAACGTCTATAGAAATGACACCAGTGTAGTAAATAGAGAGTTTTAATTGACTAGTTAGTGTGGATATCTGCATAAGCCACAAAACCTGCTCAAGAAGCCAATTAATTTCCCTTAGCACAGCAATTTCATATACTGAGTTACTGAGCTTTAGGTGGCTTCAGTGACTGTGGTTTCAGACCAAGGTCTTGGGCAAACAGGGTTGTATTATGTATTGAACATGTGCTTTCTGTGTGTAACAGACCCAGAATGTCCCCATCCCACAGAAATATGTCTTACAGCATTCTGGGAAGCTTCAGCTCTTGACTCATGACAGATTCTTTTCAGTTCCAAAGGGGTAGAAGCACATTTTGTTTTTTGAAAAAGAAGCAGCTCTTGAATCCCTAGTTATGATCACTGTGAGGGTTTGCACATGTATTCAAATACTGCCCCCCCCAGGTACACTGTTCCCTAATCCCAGCACTTTAGGGGAGACACATCTTCCAGTCTTTACTCAAGAAGTGATAATTTTTATTCTAGATGGCTCTTGCCAAATAGAAACCAATATTTTCTTTTAATCCATTGGCAGCCCTGAGGGTGTAACTCTAAGCCTTTTAATCTTCCAAAAGATTCTCCTTATCTGCTAATATGCAATGCTTGTACAGCATTTTTAAAGTGTTCCCTGAGCATTAGTCCCCACAGCAGCCCCAGAAAGTCTGGAACATTTCCCCATTATTTATGTTTGAGAAGATGTAGCTCTGAACTCGTCACAGCATCAGACTAGATTCCCAATCCCACTTGCTCAGTTCCAAAAGTCCTGCAGTCTGCTGTGCCTTAACCAAAGCTTTCTGCTTAGGATGTGCATATTTGATGCAATCAAAACAGTGAAAGGTAGGAGGGCTGCAGATACTGTTTCCTATATTTCCTGTGGTTTTCTTGTGGGTGTTTTTTCACGGTTGTAAGACAAGACTGTTATCCCTTTCATCAGAATAAGAAATTAATCATAATTTAGTAGTCTGCAGACTGTGGAGATTTCCCTTCAGTCAACATTTATGCTAAGTTAGCTGGCCTGTTTCTGGATTTTTGTCTCCTTTGGATCCTCATTTTCTTTTGAAACTACTCAGAAAAAGAAACCTGTCATGATGTCGGGACAATTAAGTAATACAAAATTACTTTAGATTGTAATAAAAGAAAAAACCCAGTGCTTTCATTATTCAATTATATAGAAGTTTAAATGAGAAAGAAAACAACTAATATATGCAACAGCCACTAAAGAAAGCAAATCATTAGTAGATTTTACTACCCTCTTTATATTAATAAATCTAAAGCAAATCATTATCTGAAGGAAATAGAAATAGATTATTTTAACTAAATTTCCCCAGGAATTTGACTTATTTTCCTTTTGTGGGTAGCAATCTGTATTATTTATCTTCAGCTCAGCCACTGTAATGGAAGCAGTGGAATTTTTTCCATGAAATATCATCTGAAGACTAACAGAAATGACAGAACTCTGTTGCTAAATTGCTTATATTGTGGCGTAGTGGCTTTAGAAAATATATAAAGCATGATGTAGTTTTAAAATCCCTATTGTGTTGTAGCATGATTTTCCTAAAGCAAGCAGTAATTCTTGAGATTGAGTTATGGGAGTGTGTATCATGACATAGCATCACTCATCTAGCAAACTGTTTCTCAAGATCTTAAGGACAACTCCCAAAATATTAATTGAAATGTTTTGCTAACTGACTGGATAATTGTCTATGTGTGGAAAATCTCACTGGCTTTTCTGCCAGGTCATCTCTGCACCCGCTTATTGTGCCAGGGATTGGTTATCCTGTTGGACCCAAACACGAATTCCTTAGGAGCTCCTAGATGTTCAAATCTGATAAAGCATTTGCATACATTACAGCATGGTTGGACTGAAATGTATATTTTTACCATGCAGATATGGCTTTATTTTCCTGTGGTTTGGTTCCCAGATGCCACTGCAATGAATTCACAATTTCACACTGATCAATAATAGCAATATGGAAATGTTTTCAATATGCTTTAATTTTGCAGTGCATACACCACTGAACAGGAACTACTTAGATCAATTTAGTGGAAAAGATTTAATTTATATTGCTATTTTAAAATATTATCTGAATGTTAATATTTTGGAACAGCAGGAATATTATATCACCATTAGTTGAGACACTGTAATGTAAATTCAGCTAAAATGTGCCTCATCTTTAAAGAAACAGCAGTTTTTGCTTTTAAAAAATTCCGTTTAAAGAAAAAAAATCTCATGTTTCTTTGATTTTGATGTTGTGATAGACTTCAGAATAAACAACAGCACTTTCTCCTTGCTTGCTAAAGGCTGATTTAAGGAGATTATTCTGAATGTCCTACACGTGGAAATGAAAAACTTCTTCTTTCCACCTTGAGAGAGACAATAAATTGCTCTAGTGTGTCTCCTGTGTGTTTTTAAGTGGTGCTTAATGATTATTTATTACTACACTTACACACATACACATGTATATTTATTGCACTTTTTAGGCCTTATTAAGTCTGTTGAAGCAACTGAAAAAACAGAGAGTAATTTAAAAATAAGATGCAACAAAAAAAAGCTAACACCAACAACACCAACAACAATAAAACACCAACAAAAAAGAAACCCCAAAAAACCCAAACCAAAACAGAAAAACTCCCACAACTCCACCCAAACTAAAAAAGAGACTATTCATGCTGCTAT
Organism: Orthonyx spaldingii; assembly: GCA_013397795.1. Taxonomy (NCBI): domain Eukaryota; kingdom Metazoa; phylum Chordata; class Aves; order Passeriformes; family Orthonychidae; genus Orthonyx; species Orthonyx spaldingii. The sequence goes on along the minus strand of VZTJ01005627.1, from coordinate 53,937 downwards.
AATTGATATTTGATAATCAAGAAGTTTTTGCACCTCTGCCAAGAAATTTAAATTAATAGTTTTACATGTCTATCAGATATTCCAGACTAACACTCAGAGCAGGTAAAACGAAGGTATTTCTTTGACAGACTATTTACTTAGTCTGTACTATGACTTTTTTAAATGCACAGTTTCTGAAAAAACAGAATTTTAGAAATATAATAATCCCTAACTGTGAAGTAAACATGAGTGAGGTTCAGATATGCAACACAGAGAAGTCTGAAAGTTCTCATTTCAGTGCACAGAAATCCCTACTGTATAAAGGTACCTTTTTTACTATATTGCCACTTATAAAATTCTGCCCTTAAGTCACAAATTCATCTTCTGCCAGTAAGCTAGAAATAGCAGCACAGTTGCCTGGGAGTGAATAAATTTTATTTGGATGCAGGTTTATTTCTCTAGAACATTTTTAAGCTGACTTTTTATTTTTATAGACGGAGGGAGTGAGGGGAAGACTAGTACTAGAATTTCTCAAAACAGTGTTTCGTTCAGAAGTGCGTTGGCTGTGAGGGCCTTGCATAAAGAAATCATTCACACATGCCCTGGTAAGCTGGAGTTCATTGAAGTGACACTGTGCTGCCCATAGCAGTTCTAGCCCACAGGCAAAACATTCTTCTGGCAAAATGCTATCAAATTCCCACTGACTCTGTTCACTTAAAGAGCAATTCATAAGTGCCTTGCTTTTTTAAAAAAGGAGAGTAGCTCTATGTTCCTGACACTCTGATGCCCAGTCCTGCATAGCAAAATGTACTTCCTCTCACAATAGGAAATCAATGGCAGGTTATTTTCATTTAGAATATTGTGAAATTATTTTTTTTATAATGAAATCTGTTAATGAAAATACTCTGCATGAAAAGATCTCACTGCATCAAAAATAAGCTGTCCTTTATAGGTGTGGCATCTGAGGGCAGAAAAGGGCATTGCAACACAAGGTATTCTCCTGTTCTACATTTTTTATTGGTATTCACCTGGCTGAGTGTTTTAAAGTGGGAGATGAAGAATTAAATGTTCCCTCTGTTTGGTTTTATCTCTTTTGTATTTACAGTTGTAATGTGTGGAGCTCAAAACCTCATTTTGTACGATAAGAACATGGAGCTAAAACATTTGAGAACATAATTTGAATTACAAAACTGGCAAAAAGATGGGATTTATTGAAAATCTATGATATGTAAAGAGCAACAAGTTCTGTTGCTCGTGTTGACATGCGTGAGCAAAGGTTAATCTTATTTCTCTTTGTCTTTTTAGACAATGGTTTTCAGTGATTTGTGCACAATAGTCCTCACTGAATACGTAATTACTACATTCCTTGCATTCATAGACCTACATCAATGTATAGGGATCTGTATTGTTTTAAATGGAAGGGAAAGTTGGTACAAGTTTGTGTTTGGTTGGGTTGGGTTTTTTTTTGGTTAGTTTGCAGTAACTTATTGTGGTAATTTATTCTTGGTTTGTTCCTGAACAATGATGAAATAATCTGTGTCACACATCTGTAACAAGTTCTGGACACTAAATTATTTTTTCAGACAGTACCAATATTAGGGTTCAGCTTAACTCTGGAAATGATGAGAGGGTATTTGAAGTCACTGAAGTTTTGTGACTTGTAATTCATTAGAAAATTTGATGAGGGATTGTGCTAGGGCCACAAGATAAATAGCACGTGAATTAAAAGCTGGTATTTACACAGGTGATTTTCCCATCCTATCAATGCAGTATTACATTGAGTGTGAATTTCCCATCACTTCTCCTAGTCTGCAGACTGTCATCTTCCCCACACCTGTTTCACAGATGACTAGATTCTCACCTGTCATCTCCAGCTTTCTCCTTATTGATATTTCTCCATTGATGTTGTCCTGGGCCATTTTGTTATCATTATTCTTCCTCTGTGCTTCATTAACTCTTCTTCTCCTCAGCACACCCTCTTCCAAATTCCCAACATAGCCTCAGCTTCACTGCTACTTTCTCGATTCCTGGTCTTCTACCTGTTGATTTAGAAACCTCATGTAAGATAATGTTAGGATTTTGTTTGACAAAAATTAAATTAAATATTTTAAAAAGTAAAGAAATGTAAAGCATTTACTGTCTAAATTATATGCTTGATACCAGTCAGGAGCCCCATTGTATTTGTAAATCATACTGCTTGCTGCAGCCTAGCACTGACATAACATGTTGCCATCCTGGTACTCATGGATCCCACTGACACTCTATCTAGAACTCTGGTCTGTCCCACTTCCACAATCAGAACTACTTCCCATCCATGTTCCCTGTCTATGAGGATGACTTCATGTAGAGACCTGGGCTGGTGTCTGAAACTTCTGCGAGGGTCACTGCCCAGGCACGCTCAGCGTCTTTATCCCAGGCCACAAGCTCTCACTCCTGGCCACAGGAGTGGGCATTGCCAGGATCAAGTGTTGTCCAGCTGTCCAGCAGCGGATATCCGAAGTGCCGCTGGGCAGCAGGAGCCCTCTCTGAGCAGCTGGATTGCCTCCTGGCAGTAGCAATGTGAAGGGGTTCAGGTTGCAGGATTGGCAACCTGCTGAACACTTTTGACTTGGCAGCATTGCCACCAAGGGGACAGCTGGTCCTGGGGAAGCAGACACAAATGCCACGCTGCACCCATCAGAGTTCACAGGCAATGTTCTTCATAGCTCTTGGGGCCAGAGGTGGGCTGAGGATAAAAGCTGTGGTGCCAAATTCTCTTTTCCTATGCCATTTGCTTGCTGCATCTGCTCATTTGATTTTACGTTGTTGGAATCAAATTTCATTTGATGCCATCTAATATTGCATGTTTCCAAAGAGGAAAACCAGATACTGTTTTCTGTGGTGTAACTCCCTTTGTAGAAGAGCCTGCGATGAAATCAGGGTGGTTTAGTTCTGAACATTGTGTAATTGCCATTGAAAGTTCCTATACTTGCCAGAGCTATTAACTCCTAATAAGTTTTACAACATCCAAGTTCCTGAGAGTCACTGATAGGCTTTTACAAATCACAAAAATAGGTGATTTTGTTGATTCAGTGCTAACTTTTGCTTTTTCAGTAAGTTTATCTTCATTACTCCAAGAAGCTTACAAATACACTATTAGTTTAGAGTACCCATTTTCTTGTGAGGTAGTGATTTTAGTGTGCTTAGCCATACACTGAAATTTTCCATATAGACCTGTGAGAAATATATAAGGTTGCATTTGTTACAGTTTACTTGCTTACTCATTTCTCCTTGAAACAGAAAAACCCTTATGAGCAATACATGCAGTCTTAAAGAGACATCTGATACTCATATAAATAGCTATGTCCATTGCTCTTTTAGCAACTCATATCTCTGATAATGGGGATTTCATAAGGGGATTTCATGGGGATTATAGCTGGAAATTATTCATAAAAGCATATAGTGTGCCATCTAGCTAGGACCAACATGACAGGTTGCCATCTTCCTTTGTCTAAGTGGTAATTCCTCATTATTCATTTCACAAGAAATGGTGTCCTGTCTTAGAAAAAAAAAAGATCAGTAAGTAATGCCAAAGTATTCCATAAAGTGATGTGATTAATGTTCTTCTCACTGGATCTGCTGATGGAAGTAAAGTCTTACTCAATTTCCCTGTGGAGACACAGTGAACCAATGTCTTCAGCAATAATTTTTAAGCAGGGAGCTTTCTGCTTATCTCAGCTGTCTTGTATAGTCATTCAGAATGCACATTAAATAGTTGGAAAGAAGTTATAATGTGGGTGGATTTTCCCTAAGTCACTGAGTTTTCTTTCACTGAAAACAGGTTGTGGTGGAGCTCTTTCCCTTTCTGCCATCCGAGATCATTTAAGCTTCTTTATTTTTGTTTTATATAACTAATGCCAGATAATGTGACACTTCCTTAATTGAGTGCAAGTAGTTCTGTGTTCCCTGTGCCTTTTATTGTTTTCGGTCAACCACCAGCCACAGACAATTGCTATATCTGTGGCAAATATCAGCTTAGATAGATGACAAGACCCACAGTGTTTCATTAAATTGTTATTGCAAGTTAACTTCTTGGTTCCTTTAATTTGTACTTTTCTTTTTCTGTGAGAAATAATAAAGAAACACTGAATACCTCTTCTTTTTTACACACCTTTATTTTAAACACCTACCACATGAGAAGGCAGCAAGGCAGGAAACATTTTTTAATGTAGGAACTTTAGCTACAGAAGGCAAAATAAGCTCCTTTTCACTGAATAAGCCTTGCAGTTTGTGTTGCCTCCTATTGGAGCAGTTAATATGCTGAATATGGTTGTTGACAAAATGGAGCAGTAGCACAGGGCAGCCTTTCACCCCACTGTGGCATGGTGGGCTCCCATACAGCCTTGGCTCCACATCCTGCTCGATAGCTTCTGCCTCTTTGTCTTGCTAGTTGTGATTTTGCCAGATGATTGACTAAACTTATAAGCCTAAACGACTAGTTTCTCTTTCTCAGCTTTTTATTTACTTTATTGGGAATCAAAAATGTAGGTAAAACTTTTTCATATGGAATTCAGAAAGAAATTGCTGAACTTTTCTTACAAGCAAAAATAAGAAGTCATGTCTAATCTGCTATATACTGAGAAGAAAACAAGCAGACACCCACAGGGTGAAAACACAGTATATGTCTGGCAAACTTTTGGAAATAGTAGAACCAGGATTTGGATAGACTTTCACTATTTTGTAAAAACATGGTTTTTTGCAAGCAGGCTTCTCTGTGATGTAAAGCAGTGTGCAGTGTGCTAGCATGTAGCGATACCCTTTTTATTTGTACCTCTTCTAGACCTCCCCTTCTCTATAACACAAGGTCTGTCACTGAGTCTTTTAAGGCTCAGTCCTATATATTATAAGCAGCTGGAAAATTTCACACACCCACTGAAGGTTCCAGTGAACACAAAATACCACAGAACAGATGCCAATAACAGATATTTTTAGCAGCTCATGTCACAGTTGCTGTTTTCCTCCTCCATGACAGCTAATGAGCTTTGAAAGACTGGGAGAAATAGTGCATCCTGCAGTAAAAGCCTGAGAATGCCTTTCCCTTCTTTAACATGAGCAGTAAATGTTTGCTTGAGGTCCATCTGAAGCTTTATAACAAACCATTACAGCAGACTCTGCATTAGTTGTATGGATTGCATTGCAGACTTCTATTTCATGCATTAATTTCCATGCATGACAGTTTATTGTCTGTTTGCTCTCTAATACTGCCTGCTAGAGGCAGTATTATTGTAAACAGACCTTGACTGAGTGAACAGTTTTTACTAGTAGTTAATATAATTTCTTACATTTTTTTGGCTTTGGACAAGGAGTATTTAAAATATAAGGAAATCTATTCCATACATTTTCAACTGAAGTTCAAGTTGTTTATAATTACATAATAGAAAAAAATATCTAAAAATATTGCTGACTGAGTGGATGAAAATCATCCTTATGTTGGTGTTTCTTATGTTTTCTCCCTTACCTTGCACTATTATATTGCACAGAATGTAGCATGTTCCATTCCCAGGAGAAAGCCAGACTGATATCTAATGTGTAACCAGCTGCGTGTTTACCCTTCATTATTCATACTGACAAGACATGAAAGGAAGAAATAGAAAAAGAAGAAAATCTAAAGTTGTTGGAGTAGTCATTCCTTTTTGTCTTAAAAAATGCCAGTTCACAAATTCAAGTGACTTAGGAAAAAAGCTCCTGCATACTCTCTCATTTGCTGTTTTTATAGTATATATTCATAGAAATTAATGACTGACACATTGAGGCATCTGGCAATTAGCTATTTTTGTATAGAAATAGGTTTATTGTTCCTGTGATTCCTGAAGAACAATCACTGAGTATACAATGACAGAAAGCACTGCATAGACCTCCTTTCACTAGTCCAGAGTAAAAGTTGTTTTACAGTTTTCAGCTGAGTGTAGAAACCTGTGTAAACCCAGAGAACAATATCTCACAAAATTTCAGAAGGTGAGTGGAACTGAGTCAGAGAAGAACTGAATCTCAAATGTTTGGGTGATGACACCGATTGTGTAAGGCTGAGAGAATTGGGATTGTTCAGCCTGGAGAAGAGGAGGTTTCAGGGTGATCTAATTGCAGACTTCCAGTACCCGAAAGGAGTCTACAAGATGGAGAGTCTATTTACAAAGGTGTATAGTGATAGGACAAGGGGAAATGGCTTCAAACTGAAAGACAGTGGGTTTAGATGGGATATTAGTAAGAAATTCTTTATTATGAGGGTGGTGAGACACTGGAACAGGTTGCCCAGAGAAGTTGTGGATGCCCTATCCCTGGAACTGTTCAAGGTGAGGTTGGATAGGGCTCTGAGCAACCTGGTCTAGTGGAAGGTGTCCCTCCCTGCCCATGGCAGGGGGTTGGAAAAAAATTATTTTAAAGGCCCTTCCAACCCAGGCCGTTCTGTGATTCCATGATTTTATGCCTTTATATTAGACATATTCAGGAGGAGCCTGTGGGATCAGAAGCCGGAATCCTGGAGAGGGACTGCCCAACATCTGGCAAGGGATTTTGAACACACTGTTTATTCTTTCTCAAATAGCTCGAATACAATATGTATTTTTTGACAAGCAGTCTTTAGTAAAAGAAATAGGTAAATCTATACTAAACAACTTTTGTCTTCAATTCTAGTGTTCAAATTATCACTGAAAAACATGTAAGTGGAATATCTGGCTCTCAGTTTATGGTCAGGAAACAAGCCGAGCGGCCTGGGGGTTCCCTACTCCAAATACATTTCTGCATACTGTTCATTCTCAGATGTTACTTCAGCATGACTGCAAAACCTTATTTACTCATATTCAGAAACTTTATTTTTTTTTAGTTTTTGCACTCCTTGTCTTGTCTTTTATTTGCAGACTTCAGAAATCTGTTTTGTGTTGATTTCAGGGGTCAGCTCATCTGCACTGCATTTTGAACTGATTTGGCTGTGAACAGTTCTCTTAAAGTTAACTTTCCTGGGTGCTAGCAAACCAAGAGCTTTGGGTGGTCCTGAATGTAAAAGCTTCATCTGCAGAAGTATACTAAACTGGCCAGGGTGGAGGACATCCATATGAGTCAGTGTTTGAATGCTCTTAGGGATGTTTCTGCCAAGACCAACTGGATCTCTTGCAGACATGTAAACGCAAACCCCATATAATGCTGGCTTTGGCTAAAGATGTGGGGTGGTCAGAGGAGATTGGGGTCAGGTTGTGGGTCGTGTGGTAAGAGAGTGTGAGACATCAGGGATATACAGTTGAGGTCCAGCTTTTGATCCAGGTATTTGCAGGTCCATTCGTAGGGTACATTTTTGCACTCACCAGGATGACCTCCCATAGGTAGGGATCTGATTCCAGATGTGGCACTCCATTACTGTCTGACCCTGGCTCATCATACGTAGGCACATCAACACTTCTTGAGACATGCTTGTAGGAGAAGAGGAACTTCTTGGAGGAGAAGGAACTTGTAGGATGTGGAAACTTTAGTGCCTTAGCTGTCGCTGGTAAATGTGTCACTAGAAGCACCATGATCACCAACCTCCTCAGGTTTTGAATATGTAGCCAAAACTGAGATTTTGCTTTCTTTAGTGCCTGACAGGATTTTTTTTTGTTGTTAACTGTTATACCACATTGGCATTTGGCCACTGGTGTGGAACAGCAGCATATGATGTCTTCAGTTACTTCTCTTTGTCCAGGACTGTGCCATCAGTGCCAATCAGCCCATTTTCTGCGTTTTTTTTTTTTGTCTGTTGCCTAGTATCTTTACTGTTTCTTCATTTTTTCAATCTTTGTTGTTACGTTGCCTTTTAAAATGTTTTTTGTTCTTTACCACATGTGATATTCAGCAGTTGAGCTCTTTTTTCCATATCATTTGTGATGTTCTAAGAGGAGGCCTGAATTCTTACTGCAAATTACCAGTGAAATATGCCAAACTGTAGGCAGTCTTGCTAGAGATGCTGATAAAATTTCAGAAATCTTTTCTTTAAAAGAATTCTATATGCTATCACTGCAAATGTCTTCTTGCTCACTGTCAGGAATATTAACTATTATGGTTAACTATTATGAATGGCTAACTACTGCATTACCTGGCATACCTGGAGATTTTTAGTAAACCCTGGAAATTACTTCTGTGTCTACATCAGCCTATTCCATTGACCTTCTGTCAAGATCTTGAATTTTTTACAGTCCTTCCGCTGCCAAATGTTGGCTATGGAGTGATTAGTTTTCTGAGAAATCTACTATTGGCCTCTGTAATCAAGATAAATTCACTGGATTTCCAGCTCTAAAGAGCAGCATTTAAATAAGGATACAGATTGTGGTGAATTTTGCTTGGATCCAATGACTAATTTAATCATTCAGTAGCATTGCTATTTATTAAAAACAAAGGTAAACTTTGTAACGAGAGACACCAATAACAATGGAAAAAGGGAAAAAATACTAACTACTCTTCCTTCCTTCAAAATTGCTTTCCTTTGAATAAACGCAGTTATGTCAAGTTGCAGATAGAGAACAGAGTGACTGTTTCTTATCATCCGTAGTTAATTCTTCTTTTTAAAGGGTAAAATAATTAATTTTCTGAAACTATTGGCAAATGTGAGTGTTTAATAAAAAGAATTTTGGCACTGTTGATTCCCCAATACACATTCATATGTCAGCAAGTGTGATACTAGATGACTGCATACCTCCAGCATCATATTTTAACCAACATTTTACAAAAGCTGAACCAAGCCAGCAGGACTAGCCTAGGCTTGTTTTCATGACTGAACTGTGTGAAGAGAATATCACCACTTTTTATTTATGTAAGCTTATTCAAGATTTCCCATCTAAATAAGGTTTTTGAAATGGAGAGTATGCATTTAAATATAGCAGGGCTTCAGAATTTTAGCACTTTCCTTTCTTCAGCAGCAGCTGTGTATCTTCTCTTTATATTCCTGGGCAAATGTGGGGCGAAACTGTTGCATGTAAAGATTTTTAGGTTTTATGGTGTTTTTTAAAGCCTGCACAACCAAGGCTACTTATGCTTCTGTGAACTAAGCCTGAGACTTACCTTCCATACTAGCAGGAGACTGAAATATTCTCAGGAAGAGGATTAACAATTTTATATTGTAAAGATAGTGCCTTAGAACTATTGTCCTTTAAAAATAAGGAACAGTGGTGGCTGTATTTACTTTAAACACAGAGAAAAATTACTTTCCTGAGTTAGCTTTCAAAGTAACTTTATGAAATGTAAGGAGATGCAAAAAATGTCAGGATATTAGAAATCTACAGGAAAATAAAAGTCCACTCATAAATATTTTAATAGCAATAGTGGATTAAAAAATTGTAAGAAGAGAAAAGTCTTTTTTATAGAAATGCAGCAACATATGTTTGCGAAGAAGACTCCAGTACCTTCTATCTGTTTCCTAGTGTGGTTGTATTTTATGTTCTTTCATTAGGAGCTGAAAACTGCTCTGTGTCATTAGCAACTTGTAAAATAAGTAACAGATGCTTTCACTGTGTGTGGCTGAAAGAGCTTGGGTTGTTCCACTTTGTATCCTCAAGCCAAAATAGCTGTTTTACCAAGCACTGACTGATCTGGATAGAATCAAGGTAGGTTCTATAGTAAAAACATCTGAATGGTGTTTTAAAGATAAAGAGAAAATATGCATTCTTTAGATTCGGTGTAGTTTGGAGACTGTTTGGAGGAGTCATGGGATTTGAAATAGAAACTAATGAGGTGAGTTTGGTCACTTTGCAGTGGAGTTTGGAATAATTTTTTTTTCTTAAAGAAAAACAAGAAAAAGGGCTAATTACCACACGTCAATGTGTCAGATTTAATATTTTCATTTTTCAAAACGAAAATATGAAATCAAGTATTCACAATCCATGGACACTGTATAAATGAGTAATTCAATCTAGAAAGGATTTTTAATGCAATAAAGGCTTCCAAAATTTTTCACACCAATTTTTTTTTTAGATGAAAATCAGTTGGAGAGGTATATTTTGTGTGATTTAATATAGGCAAACTTTTTTTTATTATAACCCATTGAACTTAAAATATATAATACCTGTGGCAAGAACATATTCCCTTTCTCTAATTCTGATTTTACTTCTGATTTAATTTCATCCTTTGGAAACTAAAAATTAGTCAAATAAAAAATGTGTTGCTGCTTAAATGCCAGAATATTCATGGAATTTTTTTTTCTCTTTACCTGACAATATTGATTAGTTGGGTTGAGTGTTTTACATAGCTTTCTACAGTTGCTTAACATTTTATAAAATTAAAGCAGCTGCAGAAAAGATCAGAAACAAAACTATAATAAAATTGAGAATTTAGTGGTGAACAGGGAAGGAGATTTTGGATTCTTGCTCAGCATCTGATGAGCTCTAACTTTTCAAGGTTTCTGTATTTCCACTTTGCCAGGAGACTCTATGTAATATTTTAATATACAGTAGCAATGGTTCATGATGTATCTATAAAATATGTTCAACATTGGCATGACGTAGTCAAACACCAAACTAATTGTCCATATTGGTATGATGCAGGTCAGCATATCATCAAAATAACCAGTAGGACAAATAATTCTGATTTTATTGCTGGTCCATCTCCAGCGGCCTTGTGAGATGTCAGCAATGCCACAGCAGCACCGCCTTGGAATAACACTTGGCCCATTATTATGGCGTAATCAAGCATGATGGTTGCTCTTCTCTCAAGGAAATTGATCACTAGTGAAAGACATAAAGAGAACGAGCTGAAGAAAATGCATCTTTCAAATGCCTGTTCTTGGGGTAAAAAGCTTAATGTATAGGGTATTGTCTCGAGTGTTCTGTACTTACAAAGAGGTTCTTGATGTTTATAGTGAGTTGCTCTAATTGCAATGAAAAAGACTTTTTCATATAAAAAGTATTGATAACAGGAACCACAGCCCGGTGTTTGCAGTGAATGTAGAAGAAAAAAAAGATATAAAAAGGCAGTGTGAGCAGACTTCTTTCCAGAGCCTTAGCAATGTCAATGGATTAATTGTGACAAGATCCATGCTAAATAAGCATGGTTCCTTTTTTTGGGATTGGCAAATGAATGCAGAAAAACAAAATGTCCACTCTTTCAAAAGCAGTCACTGATAGCCCCTGCTTGATTTACAGCAGGTTAGACTTGATTCTGAGAAACCAGGGCAGCCACAATTCCCACTGAAGTGCTGCCAAGCCGAGGACTGATTATTACAGCAATAAATCAAGGTAGGCTGTTTTCAACTGTTGGAACACATCTCAGTAGGATTGTAGCATCTAGTGTAAGTAATAACAGGAGAGGTACTAACACAACAGGAAAGAGTATTTGAGGTAAGTTACTGAACCCCTGGGTGGTGACCTGCCCTGGTTTACGTTTTGAATCCGTCTGCTAAGGTGTTAGTGTAACCTGGGTCACAGGATAAAGTATTCAGAGATACCTGTAGTTTTTTTTTTCTTTTCTTGTAACAGTGCTGTATCATTTCAACCACTTAGTTATACTTAGGTTTCACAGAGCGGATAAGCACTTCTTCTTTAAAGTAAAGAATTATTAATAGGAACACTATCTGTCAGCTTCCTCTTAACCCCCCCTCTTCTTTATGTGATGCTAGCCTGTCTCAAGCATGGCTGTGATCCAAGAGCTGCTCTCGTGTGGAAGTTTGTTTGCTGTAAAAAGGCAGAGGAGTGGTTAGGTGAGCTACCCTTCCCATTCTTTTCTGACTCTCAGACTGAAATAGTGAGAAACAATGCCAGTCAGAACAGCTGGAAGGCAATTTCCTTCTGTTCTTGTAGTATGGGATGCTTTGAAAGGTGACTCCTACTGCCCCTGAACAGGCACATCTGGGAGGATTTGACCAGACACTGGAAGGGACAGTCTTTTCCAACAGACTGATGGAATTGTCTAAATTCCATTAGGCCCAAACTGAAAATTAGGTATTGTTCAGCACTGCTGGTAGAGTTAAGATTTAGAAAGAAAGGGTAAAGGCCTGCATGTAAACTGCCCAAAACCTTGTATGTTTTTTGTGAATTGGAGTTAATGAGGTGAGTAGGTCCAAACCAGGAACAGAGTTGAAGAGCTGGGCACAAGACTTGTGTTGGCAGGATTTGTCCCATAGGCACTGGGAGGAGAGGTGGTTGGGGAGAAGAAATGGCCAGAGATCTAAATAGACTCTCCCACTAAGAATATTTGTGTTATCCAGCTAGTGAAGGGCTAAAGAAGGAACCCAGGAAGAAAAGATTAATTTGAGAAATGCTTGGAATAAAATAAGGAAACAGTTTCCTACATGTGACATTTCCTCCCTGCATATTGAAATGCTGTTATACATGTGCACATACTTCAAAACTTCAGGTCCTCTAGAGTCAGTGGCTAAAATCCAGTCTAATTCAACAATTGAAAACTCTGTAAACTAAATAGAAACTTAGTAGCAGATGAGATATAAATATATAATCTTTCAAATCTTGCAAAAAAAAAAAGGTTTCTCTTTCATATTAGTCATATTCCTTCTAATGGGAAGCTAACTAAAATAAATGGAGAAGACAGGAAAAAAACCAAAGTTAAATTTGACCTAAATTACAGATTTTATTAGTCACGTTTACAGACTATAAAAATATTGCCATCTTTAAAGTAAATATTTTAAAACTAACAGTTCTCAAAATTCAATAGATTGTAAACTGATTGCAAATAATGAGAATTAACCATGCTATTTTAAATAATCAGGGCCAGAATTCAAAGCAAAACTAGTAACCTAAGGAAAATATAAATTTCTTGGGCTTTTTTAACTTTTCCTAATGAAATATTAACAAAAGCATATTTCGTCTTAAGATATATTTCTTTAAATTGCATTAATTACATTAGGTATGTCCATGCTAGATTTACTTGGTGCAGCTGTAATATTTTATAATATGTTTGTAAGCAGAGCATAATGCAAGACATCTTACGTTTGAAGACAACAAGTAAGCTATATCTACATCCTTCATGTTTTTTCAGTAAACTAGTCAGAAGTCATTCAAATCTGCAATTTCACGTCTGCTTTGGCCTTTCACATGTAACACTTGTAGCTTCTGAGTCAAAGTCTGAGCCAAAAGAAGAAATTTCCATCTGCAGAACCAGTAAATGTTCATTAAAATTCTTTTTCTCATTTGCAAGAGTTGAACTAAGAAGCATTATGATTTGGCTGGTATTTCAGGAATTAATAGCAGCATTATTACATTAGACGTGTAAGATTTTTGGCTCGTGTGAGTCATTAGCTTGTTAGAGAGAATGTAAGTGAATTGGTTAAATGAATACATTCTTAAAGAGTCTAGAGCCATGCACAGCATGAATTAAAAACTGGGTAAATGGTAGGCCTCAAATTTTGGCTCATTTTCACTGGGCAGTGCTCATCAAGGTGATGTAAGATAGTCCATTAGAATTCCCCATTCTCCCCTCTGCACTGTTTAGTAAAACAGATACTGGAGGTGGAAATAAAAATTGAAATAAAAATTATTTGAATAATTGTCACTTAGTGGCTGCTTTCAAAAATACAATGTTTTGCTGAATGTTTGTTCAGAGTGCTTTATCAGGTAGCTTGGTACATATGTGTGTGCTGGCATGGCCAGCAGGAGAGGGCTTTAATAATAGCAAATTCTGAGGCTCATGGAGGTGTGGAAAAAAGCCAGGGCATGCTCATGTAAGAGACGGGAAGGAGACCCTCACTGGCAATAGCCAAGTGGGCCACAAAGTCTGTGACTACCTTCATTTCTTCCTCCTCTCACTTTTCTCAATAAATCAACTAACAGATCCTGATTGTTTTGAAAAGCTCCTTTTGCTTTGTTTTTTATCTGGCCAAAGTATGCTTTATTGAAAAACCTGCATTCAGTTCGCAGTGTCCACATACTGGGTTCTGGCACAGATGCTCTAGGTTTACTACCTTTACTTTTTAGTTATCCGTCTGGATGCTGATGGTTAATCCATGTTTTTTTAAGTTGTCTTCATAGCTACCTTTCTCTTTCTCTTAAGGAAAGGAGATATACATCTGAAATAAACTCCGACCAAGTAATTTTCTGGAAATCCTATCACAGGGTAATCTTATCTATATTTGATAGACAGGCAGGAAAATCAAGGGAACTTGTTTTCTGCGTTTGTTGCTTACTTTGAAAACTGTAATTAAATATGCTATCATTATCCATATTTTCCATTTCACTGTATTACATTTTACTATGTATGTCATGTTAAACATCCTAATGTAAGTACTTTATTGAGCTGGTTATTTTTTCCAGAAATGTTTTACTAACAACTAAATGTAATGGTAAGCATTTTCCCTTTGCATCTGTCCTCTGTTTAGGACAGGTCTACTATTTCAAAGGTTTTCAGTGAGCAATGAAATGGGAAACAGAAGGCTGTTGCTCACACCAATTTTCAAGGAAAAATTCTTTCATGATTTCTTCGTAATTCAGTCTTCTTGAAGTTTATGATTCATAGTATTTCTCTGCTTTTGTTGATGATTTTGTAACAGAATATCAGCTTTCTATTCAACAGTTAGTGGCAGACAGCTTCACTTAGGAGGCTTTCTTAGACATCAAGAGAAGAGGGAGAGTTTTTTCATAAGCATGTAAGAAATCTTAAAGCGCATTATCAAATTATTCTTGACTTTCAAAACCATTTCTTTTATTTGTCTCCAGCTTCCACTATATTCCTTCAAAGTGAGAAGGTCATCTGACCAAGTCACACTGTACAACCCTGTGAAGGGTCCTGTTTTTCTCCAGTGATAACAGAAATGGAGATAGGGAGGTTAGCACCACTGGGCTGAAGTTTGTTTTTGGAAATCCCCTACTTTGACTCTCTGCTAACATCGACATATTTAAATCAGATAACTGTGCATTGGAACAGATGGTTTACCATTAACTCAACTTAGGCATCTGATTATACATATACTAATGAGACAACTTCATATTCTGTCATTTGCTTGATTTGTTGATTACACATTTTAGATGTCTTCTTGTTTTAAAATTGTTACTGGACCACCATTGACAGCAGAATGAAACTGTCTAGGCAAGGAAGTGAGTATGTGCTAAGCAGAAGAGGAAATTTTGAACAAAACACAGCCACAAACTTAGAAGGGAAATGAGGATGATAGAAATAGGACAGAAAGAAAAGGAAATAATTTCTGTTAAAACAGAAACTGTGAACTGGAATGATGAAGGAAGACATTCAGAAAACACACAAAAAGCTGTTGGTACCTAGTGTGAGAAGCCATGTATACAAAATTACTTAGTGTTGATCTTTATGTGAAAACCACATCAAGCCCTAGGAAAAATGTGTGACTTCCATTGCTGGTTACTTTTCCCAGGGTTGTTTCAGACTGGAGCTTTGTAGCAGAGGCTGCAACATGGAATGAGTCCTGCAGATGAAGATCTGAAGGTTTTCTTGCAGCAAAATCTGAAATGGAACTTTGATTTTCTGGTTCTCTGGTAGGCTTTCTTTCATTTGGTAAAATAGTAGCTCAGGTGCTCTATAGCTGGGTGATGGTGTAGACTGTTTCCATGTTCTGTAGAAGAGGAGGATTCTGAATTCTGATTCACAAACTGTGGTCTCTGGCCACTTCCTTAAAAACACTCCAGTACCAGAGGGTGGAAAAGAGACTTACAGGACACTTATACTTCCAAGGACTGCAGAAAAGATCCTTGATATCACAGCTGAATAAACCTGTTATCTGCAATTAGTACAAACTAATTAAAAGAAATTATAATAAAAAGTAAAATTCATACATACATGAGTAATGTGATATTGTGGCAAAGTCAGGGTGACTTTGCAAAGGAGAATTAAGCTCTATAACCCACTGGCACACTCTGAGGGTTTCCATGATTACTTGAAGGGGAAATACTTGATATGATCTCCTTGGGTCATACCAAAGGCTTTTGACAGGGTCCTTCACCAAAGCCTCCTAAACCAAGTTACCCTGGGATAAAAGGCGGATTGCCCACAGAAGAAAACTGACTAAAGGATAGTAAACAAAGTTCAGGAATGTGTTTTCAGTTTTTACGGCGTATGTATATCACCAGTGTAATCCCATATAATGTATGTGATCAGTACACTTACAAGTGATTTGTAAAGGGATGAGTAAAGAAATGCTAAATGTCATGTTATTTAGAAGAACTGTTGTCAGGAACTGCAGAGGGATCGTATGATACTGAGTGACCATATATTGAAATGAAATTCAGATGTGGAGTGATGCACAGGGGGAAAAGAAGCAATGCTCCCTTCAGACACTGAGCAATGGGCTATTAGCTAACAAATACCACAAGGGATGAGATACAGGAGTTACAACAGACTGTTCTGTGATAAGGTGAGTCGAAAGTTCAGCATTGATCAAAAATGGCAAATGCAATGCTTGGAATTTTTAGAAAGAAGAAGAGAACAAAGCATAAAACCTTATGCAGCTGGACATGTGTGGTTTGTGAATGTTGTGTGCAGTTCTGGTTTCCTGAGTCTCCAAAAGGGTGTTCTGAAACTGGAGAGGAATCAGAGATAGTCGAGAAGTATGATAGAAGCTTTGTGAAGAACTTTTTTACTAAGAAATGTTAACATATAGTAGATAAAACTCTTTAAACTGAACAAGGCATGAGCTTCGGGTATGGCATAGCAGAGATGGGTAAGACACTCAGGACTTTCCACTAACACTAGTAGGGGGCATGAAATAAAACCAGAGACTACCTGGCTGAGCAGAGCAGAGGTGGTTGAGCCAGAGAACTTTGTTGTGGATGCTAACAGTTTAGATGGATTGGAAAAGTAACTGGACCAATTCATGGAATTAAAAACACTGTCTGTCTGCAAAGACACTGTGTCTGGCTAAGCCCAGGACAGCACTCTCAGGAAATAACATTATGCATTTTGCTATTATACAATTGCCTAGGCTTCTTCCACTGAGCAGTGACAGATGCTGTGCTTGAACCTTTGGTATGTCTTAGTATTGTCATCATCATGTTCTTTCATCTCTTTGGTACTATTTGATGTCTGCTATGCATCTGTATTTAGCCTTTGAACTCTGAAAGCTTAATGAATTTGGCTGGCGTGCATCAGCTAGAAGAATAAATATCGTCCTTTTCAATGTCTGCAAAAATATTGTATAACACACAAAATACTGTGAAGTGATTAGAAACCCAAATAAGGTACAGACGTTTCCTTCTTTTGGTATCCAAGACAACTTGATCTATTATGCACATTTTATTGCCAGTGATTTGTTCATATATGGTAATCTGTTAAAAAAATGGTACACCTTTTATCCCATTACATCACCACATACTAAAATCTAAATTTTATAACATACACGTGCAGGAACAAGACTTTTGATTCACCAGCAAGTATGTATAAGGAGGGTGGCTGATGTAGTATGTGGAAATATGTGTATATTAAATACGTGTAGATATTTTAATTACAAAGACTAAATTATTCTGTAGTTTTATGTAGTACAGAATTGTAAACAGTGTGTTAACAGAATTAAGTAAATTTGATATGTTCATTGTAGAAAATCAACATGTAAATATGAAAGGTTATGATGACATTGGATTTGTTGCTTGTAGATTGCAGTTGAGTGTCAAGGGAAGAATTTTATTAACCCAGTGATATTTTCATCTTCTGTTAAAGATAAGAAAGTAAAAATAAAATTATGCAATTAAACTGTTGATAGACATAATAAAGCCCTAGGAGATTATATAAATATAATTAAGTTTTTCCTCTCAGACTGGATCTCCTGATATGATTAGCCTTTTCAGTGTCATGGAAAGCAGAAGATTATCATATACCAAATTTAGTCACTGGTCATTGTTGATGCATTAGAACCAGTGAAAGTGAATGCATCTGTCTGAGTTTTTTAAAGGTTACTAGCTAATGAGTCAAGAGAAACCCCATGTAGAAAACATCTGAAAACATGAATCATACAAAATTGAGGTCCTATTAAAAATCTGTGCGTGGAAGGAGTGACTAAATTCACCTTGAAGTTGTATGGACAAGCTTAATCCTTATATGCTGCATTGCTGTCAGTGGCATTGGCCTTGGGATGATCTGAAATTTGTGTACAAGGGTATGTGTGATATTTTCATCCAGCTGAGGTTTTGAAAAGACCAGATAAGTGCTGTGTTAACACAATCCTGTCATCCTTGCTGTAAAGAGGATAGAAGTAAACTGCAGGAACACTGTACATTGAAAACTTGCACGTCTCTGTTATGTTAAACAGCAGGCTCATCCAGAAGATGCATGGTCTCTACAACTTTCTCTGTGCTGTTTGGGCAAAGGTTTAACTCCTCGTGCACCTGTGGTGAGCGCCCGTGGGCATCCAGCTTGGGAGCTTGCTCCCCGGGCATATAATGAAATAATACAAGATGAATATGATTTTAGGAGGTTTTAGATTTGGGTTTGTGATAGTTTTTTGATCCTACTAATCCAGCATTTTCTCTATATCTAGCCATTCTGGCAAGAAAAAGTATTTCTCCACTTTTGTTTTAAAATATTCCTTAATAGAGGGCTTATGAACATTGCTGTATTAAGACCATAAGGTAGCCTGAATCAAGTGTTACCTCTGTCTTCAGAGCTACCGAAGATACTTGCTTTCATAAGGTGTTTATATGCTTTTTGTTACTTGGAGAATACGAAAGGTCTTCATTTAAGTGAAAGACTAGATGAACCTTTATATATAAATTAATAAGTAAAAGATAACGGAGAACAGGTATGTGTGCATATATGTTTAACATACTTTGTATCACTGCCAGCCGGGCAAAAACAAAGGTTTTGCTGCAGTAGCTTTTAACATTTGGAAACAGCTGTGCTTCCCCTATGCTGTTTAAGTCTGAGCCTCTGCCAATCAACAGTTGTGCCGGGATAAGAGAAAATTTGCACGTAGTCATAGCTGGCAACTCAAATCTCCTTGCCAAAGAAGCTCACAGAAACCCCTGTGCATTTTCTTGTGATTTAAATAAAATGTCACTCTCAGGCTGGAATAACTCTCTATTCTTTCTCAGGATAGAATAACTATCTGTTATTCTCAACTGCTGCCTGCCTGTAGCTCTGCCAGTGCAAACGAAATGTGAGTGCCATTCCCAGCGCTCTTGGATGGCAGCAGTGGCGGAGCATGCAGGACAGACAGTGGCCATCCAGAGTGTGCATCGTTGTCCATATGCTGGAGGGGCTGATGTGACACAGTGATGAGAAAACGCAGCAGAGGGGTGGTGGGAGTGCTGTGATGGCACCAAGCAGGTGGGCAGTGTGATGGGAAGCAGGGCACTCTCCCAACACTGTGGCTCCTCTCTCCCTTACCACTGCGAAACAAGGTGGCTACAGTGCAGCAGTCCACTTCTAACAAATTCAGATCCCAGTACAAGCCAAGGTACAACTCTGTCTGCCTGTCTCTAGGTTTTTGCTATTTTCCTTTCACCCTGTGTCCATGGTGTAAGTCATCAAGACCTCTCCAACAGCATTTTCTGCCCCACATACTCTTTGTCCTGCAGTGCTTTACATGACTTCTGTGCTTCCCCTCCTGTGTAACATCTGTTGAAGATGATGAAATTTTATACATAAAAATTGTCACAGATTGTCTTACAGGAAACCCAGTTCTCTAGTTACATATGTACATACGTTTTCACTACCATCTTTGACTCACGTATTTTTCCTCTTGTAGATGAGCTTCATTCTTATAGTAATCAATTTTTCTTCTTGTAGGCAATGAAGGCAGATCACAGAGTTGTTACAGAACTGCCCTGTGTCCATGAATACACGTTTATGTTAGTATAGATTATCCACCACATGTGAGAAACACCTTAGCATTATAAATGGAAAGGATTAAACTCTGGAGAGCTCAGCTCTAGCATGCACAAATCACAGATAATTGTGTGCTAGCTATTGGCAAAATTTAATGATGAAGCAATAATATTTTGTTTCCATTTCTGTGAATAGACCCTGATATCTTTTCTGTAGAGGTATTTTCAACACATCTTCTAGAAATCCACAAAACTCCATTATGTTCTGTGGGCTTTTTCTGGTGTTGATTTCAAAGTAGATACTTCACAGGTTTCAGGAGAAATTTTGCTTTTAAACCCAAAGGAAAAAACAACAGTAAAGAGATCTGAAATGAAAAGTGTATTTTTTCTTTTACTACAAACCTCTCTTAGAGAAAATTACAGTGTGTGAGAGGATAAAGGGCAGCATTTCCAAAATTATCTAAGTACCATTGCAGCCTTAGTTCTATTTTCAAAGTGGTGTAAGCACTTTGGAGCCTAAGGGCTCCAACAGGTTCAGATAATATCCTTATTGTAGTCAAAATTTGATAAAGTACTCTACGTGCCTAATTCACACTGAAGTCTAAGTTCTTTGATGCTCTCATAAGCCCTGCTAGCTACCTCTCTGAATCAATATGAAGTTTCCTGAAAATTGGACACTCAATTTCACAAAAATGCAGTGGGATTCAAGTGCTAATGTCACTTCTTAAAATAGGCTTTAAAATCCTAAGCCATATAGAGCCTGATTTTTAAAAGCATGAAGACGCTGACAGATGCAGAAATGTGTTGAAAAGAATTTTCCTAAGCCCCTGAGGATGTTGTGAGGACACAAAAAGGGAAAAAGGAAGACAGTCAATTTGCATATCAAATATCTCTCATCTAATAGAAAAAACAGATAACACACATTCAAGCAAACACCACTCCATCGAAGCACTAATATTTTTAGTTGCTATGAAGCTTTGACTCTTAAAGCTGCATAAATGGCTGGACATGCAAGCAGGTGTTAGTTGTAGAGGTGTGTATGGAGTAATCAGTTCCATTCAGGTCTCACATAAACACCTCCTAATCTCACACCAAAAGTCCTCTATTACGGTCTTCATGAGAGAGACACAGGATCTAAACCCAGGCTCACCCAGTGGAAGTGAGTAGGTCTTCATCAGCACATCCCGTTAGCAGTCAAGGACACATAGCAAACTTGGGGGAGAGCAGGAGAACTGGGGTTATTGCACTTGGGAAATACAGAGATTACATCTATGCTGAAAAAGCCTCAGGCTATGGTCCTGGGTGCTGGTGTGAGATTGTCTTTGCTCTGTGACTGCAGGAATGACCTCTAGAATAGCTGAGGGCCATGATAAGGAACCATCTCCTAGACAATCCCTGTGCCCCGGTGAGGCAGGGAGGTGCAAGCCAGAGACCACTGCCAATGGGCAGCTTGGATCTGGCCATCTTGCTCGGTCAGGTTTGAGCTACTGACATCATCCAAGCCATGCCACCAGGTTTGAGAGCTGGAGAATTTCTCTGGACCATTGAATTACTGCTATAGGCATGGCAAGGGTACAGCAAAGGATACTGTGTTCGTAGATGTGAGAGGGAGCTTCAGCTATGGGGTGCAGCTGTGAGGAAATCACTAGTTTTGCTGCTTACTTCTTCTGCTAAGTTTTAACCTTTAAACATTTTGACAGCCTCTTTTTTTCCAGGATCAAGAAGGTGACAGTCCATGACAATATGAAGTCAACAAACACTGTCAGAAGTGTTTCTGCTTTGCTTGTCCCTATTTTTAGTCCATTCCTCTTGCTAGCCATGTGGTGCTTCACTGCTACATTACTCCGAGGGCAGTTAGAGGCATAAACCAGCAATGTCACCAAGCCTGTTTTCATAGCCAAAGATTTAGCACCCAGCATTGCAACATTTCCCTAGAAGAATGGTGAAGTAGCGAGTATGGAGAAACACACTTTCAGCAAAATTCATGCACTGTGATAACGTTAGAAAATTTTCTGTTTTCAGCTAAAATCAGAAAGGCACCAGTTCTGGCAATATTTATTTTGCCTTCTCTTTGAAATTCAGTAAAAAACACTTTAAAATTTGTTAACATATATAGATCTCCCCTAATAGTTTTTGCCTTTGATGTTTTTCTGCTGCTCACTAGCAAACTGATTTGCTACTTAGATATAGTAATAGTCAGTATCATCTGTATGGAAAACAGAGAGTGCAAGAAGGCCTCAGGTTTACAACCAGTGAAAACCTAGTTCAGTGTAAGTATCACCATGTGAAAACCAATAGAGTCATGTTAATGACAGTGTCTTTTTCATGAAAGTGCCCGGTGCATGCGCTCTGCATAGGTACCTTTTTCCCACTCTGCCTTAGAGAAAATGCAGGCTGGTTTTAGTGGGCTCTGTGTAATAATTTGGCACACGACTCCCACTCAGCACAGCACTAATCTCCAGTCACTGTTTGGTGCTCTGATAAGTGGGTCTGAAAACAGAGGAATGGTCTTTCCAGGGAAGAGGAGGATGAGCAAGTGGAGCAATGGATACTGAGGTGTGCAGTACCACCACACACTGCTCTCCTCACCTTGGTTTGAACAGCTGAGGAAGGGTTCCTAGGATTGGCTAAGATGTCTTCATAAATTCAAAGACTTTTGACACTACCAGCTTTGGTTTAGTAGGTAAAGTTAGATTAACAGAAGGAACAGAGTTTCTCTAGTTCCTATAGTGGTAAAAGACAAATCTTCTGAATTATTTAATCGGGGCAAAAGTTCACTGGCCTGAGAGTATCTTTGTTGTTCAAAACTGATTTGAGTTTATAGCATTGGTGGTTGGACACAATTTAGCAGAGTGTATGCTTCTACTTATTCTGTACAGACTACAGAAACTGACTAATAAAAACCTCATGTTGGGTATAGTCCAAACTATAATTTAAAGTTTTTTCCAGTGTGAGATTAAACCTACTTTTTCCTACTGATTAATATGGTGCCAGAATAATTTATGTCAGATTCACACGATGATAAAACTAATGGGAGCTCCACTGGTAATATGTTACTATCACAGTGTCATTGTTTGATTCAATGGACTCATACATCGTTGGCTTGAAAATTTTCTTCTCCAGCCTTTATCTGTAATGCTCAGATGTAAATTCCTGTAAAAGAGAAGGCTGCGTGAAGGGATTCCCTTCTGTCCAGAAATGTGCTGCAGAGAATTAGGGAGTTGCCAAATCCTCTTCTGTATAGTAACAACACATTTTATAAGCAATGTGTGATTTTACTAGGTATACAAATGGGGGGGGTTGGGTAGGGAGCAACCAGCATAAAACAAGCTGGATTGTCCCGGTAATCTGACCTGTGGAAAAAAAAGCAGTTATTGATCCCAAATTTTCCGAGTGACTTGGCCATGAAGAAGTGAGTTGAACACACCAAACACATGTCTGAGAGCTGAAGAAGGCAGAAGAACAAGGGTTTGTCTTAAATGGATGATCTCCAGCTTCCAAGTGAACATCCCTCTTCTCCTGGGCTTTTCGCTCTCTAATTTTTCCAAGACAGAAAAATGTTTTCTTAAATTCCATAAGGAGCTATGGTTGGCTCTCTCTATGACATTCATACAATAAACATTATAATGAAGGATGTTATGGTCCAGTCTCCTTTTAATTTGATGACACAAATTAGATACACAAGACTTCCATTCTTCCATTGCCCCTTTTTTGTTTCCTAAGAGAATTTCTCCTGGTTTTTTTTTAATATAGTCTCTTTCATAATCTTATGAGACTCATATTAAAACAATTTATGTTTCCTGTCCTGTACAACCATTTCAGAACTCTAATCCTTAGATGTTCAAATATCTTCCTGTAATTTTAAGTCTAATTTTTTTCATGACCCTTTATAACCAGTTTGCTCTCTTGTATTACATTATGTAAAACTTATAAACCATTTACATTAACTCAGTAGTTATACATATATATTTATTATATTTAATGCAGATACACACTTCGGTTCAGCAGGTTACTGGTGGGAATAACTTTTACCTCTCCATAGTGCCTTTGATTGATGTGTACTTACTGCTATTCAGGGTAGCTATCTCCACCTATCTCTGACATGCTTGTAACTGCCATCAGTTGTTTATAAGCATTTATATATTATATATCATCAGCATACAGCTTGTGAAAATTTGTGAATTAATTAATTGTGATTATTTGTGTAATAATTAGTGTCATTTCACTATAACTTCCTGTCATATTGCAACTTCTGTAAGTAGCACTAAGTCAGCAGGGAAGTCTTTTATCTTTTAATCAGAATACATGGGCACTTAGTTTGTAATACAGTACATTCCGTACTGTATTAATAAAACTTTTGTGTGATAATTGATTTCTTGAAAATTTGGAAGCTGATGTTAAAATAAAACAAAAATGCTTATCCAGAGCAGAGTATTTTAGCTCTAGTATGAGGGGTTTAAAATATTGGAAAAAACTCTGCCCAACATTTTTCTTTTTATGTACAAATGTAGAAAATTAATTAGTACCTTGAAAACAGTGTAAAATTAAGTTCTGTTAAATAAATACTAATATTCTGAATTTTGGGTGTTTTAATTTTGACATTTATGGATCTTTTTACTCTGCATTATTTTCATGTTTTCATTTTTAAGATTTTCTTTCAGTTACTTCCTTATTCTAAGTAGTAAAACAATAAGACATCTAGCCCCAAATCTCCATTCCCAAAATAGTGAGATATGTAATACACGCATTTTTCTTTTTCATGGCAAAAGGAAACGCATCACGTTATAAAATACCAGCTTCAGTAGAGTAATAGAAAAACTTTAGACAAATGAATCATTTGGCACTACAAATGAGATAACATGGATACTGCAAACTTAGAAATTTGACCATTCAGGTAGAAGACAGTATCAAATAAAGGACACAACTGTGAAAAGTAAGAAGGGAGATAATTAAATAAATTCTGCTACTAAAATCAAATAAAAATATTAAATTGCATTTGAGATACTTTGATTAACATAATGTATGTTTTTCTTCTTCACAAGAGCACAAGTGCCTAGGGACCAGGGTGGGAAGGGGTCATTGTATTTTTTTAAGTAATACTTGCTTAAAAATTATTTGCAGTTTTCATACCCTTTGGCCACACCCTTTTGCTTGTGTATAAAAAATGTTATTTTCCAGAAGACTGAACTCTATTCTATGTTGCATTAAAAGATTCCTTCCCCTTGGCCTGTCAGTTTGATAATGTGATAAATTCAGCTGTAATACAAATGGCAAACACTGTATGTGATCCTTATTATTTTTTTAAGGAAGATAGAAATGAAGAAATCTATGTTTTGTGCCTCAGGCTTTTCTTCTGCTCAGTGTAGCAATCCATTTTGCATTTTTACATTAGTAATTGTTATCCAGAACATAAAATGTATTAGAATGACAAGCTGTACAAATACAGATGATACCTACTATTATTACCATGAAATGCCATACAATGGATATTTCAGTTCCATAGTGCTTCATTGTAGTAGATTTGGATAAGGAAAACACTAGTAAAAAGTATAGGGAAATTTATCTGGTTTCTATATATCCAGCTACCTTCTGCAGTGCTTTTGAGAAGAGGAAGAAAAAGACAAGAAGGTGATTTTGGCAATGAAACCTGTACTCATTGTGTGCCTGGAAGCATTTCTGAGGAGCAGTCAAAAATGCCTGTGCTAGCACACTTACAGCCTTCCCTGGCCTGGGCTGGCGTGGTCCAGCCTGCACCTGCCCAACAGCATGCCAGCATGGTTTGCCATTAAAGTGGTCTGGAGATCATTCTCAGAAGGCAATTTTCATACAGTCAGACCTGTGCTGGAGGTGAGAGGGCTCTGCTGATAGCGATGCAAACTTTCTGTGCCAGCTGCTCTTAGTGCCAGAAACTTTGCAGGACTTGCTTAATTTACTAATATAGATGTAAGAGCCAGATGTGCCTGTCTTACTGTGGTAGTACCAAGACTTTTAATGAAATTGTGGAGTCATTTTATGCCCATTGCTCAGAAACAGTAACTGACAGGCCAGTGAAAGAAGGCTCAGTTAACATAAATTTTCTACTTTACTCACTGTGATTCAGTTATATCCATAAAATGGGAATTAATGTACCTTATCACCATGCTATAAAATAGATTTATTAATACTTGTGGCATCACCATGATAAGCAGCCCAGGAAAGATAGTTGATCATACTGCTAAACTGCAATGAGAGCTGTGTTTTCTTGTGACACAGACATGAGCCACATGATGAGAACAGCACAAAATACTGAAAGGATGTTCATTCTCTAACCACTGTCTCTACTGTGGGCTGAAAAGCTGTGGATCTTGTCAGAAATCGAGGAGTATGTGATTACATGACTGTGCAATTGATGCCAGTAACCTGATGCATAAACACAAGGGGTCCAAATGAAGGTTGGCCAAGGAGTCTTACTGCCAATCTGTCCTAAGAGGGAATGTTTGACTTTGAAACCTCAGTTTGGTGTGTGCATGTGTACGTGTGCTTGAAAAAAAAGAAGGTTTCCAATTTTAACCAACACAGTTCTTTCCACAACAGATGAGAGTTCTGTAATAATCACATGCCAGTCGATGGTAATTGGGAAAAGTCAATGCTGTGGTAAAGCTCGTTACTTGTCTAGTGCCTTCATTAGAATAGCACAGGGAGTGGGAGTACCAAGCTCTCTGTAGGCTCACAGCTCTGTGAGTACTGGTCTTAATAAGCTGTACAAATATGCTCCTTGATCATTTATTGTTAACAAATGGCATGAGTGTCATTCACTAGGTTAGGCACTTTGCTGCAGCAAAACGTGTTCTTTTCTGAAGAGATCCAAAGGGAATGAGCAGCCTTGTCCCCAAACAGGTTTGACAAGGCTGCTGTGTTTGTAACAGCTGCAAATATATTGCCTATCAGAGAAATGTTCTTAGGTGGAAGGAAATCATGAGGTGAAATATGGATTTATGAAAGGAATGCACTTCGCAATGTAGTGGATATTACACAGTCTTATCAGTGGACAAAGAAAGCAGAAAAAACTGTAGCTATTACCATACAATAATGAGATAATTAGTTGGAACTATTCTTCCTGGAGTTCTAAATATAGCTTCACTATAGCTATCATAACAAAAGCCAAGCTTCAGTTTAGATGATATCACAATGACATAAATACATCTTTTTTTGTGTCACTGCTATTGTTGCAAATATTTTGCTCTGCTATGTCTCATGTCGTGGCAAGGGTGATTTATTGGGTGGGAAATGTCACCATTTCTCTCATATTGGTTTGGTTCTACTGAATCCCACATCACTAGATCATTAAACTGGAAATATCAGTATCATCTTTAATGTATAAGTCAGCAAATACTACAAACATGTATACCATTTATCAGAATGTAGACATTCAGAGTCATGCTTTCATCCTGCTTTCACACCTCACAAAATGAGAAAAAAAGACACTCTAGGTCATATAAAAATAAACTCCAAGAATATTAACTTCTAGTTCTCATAGGAAAAGGGTATTTCCTTGGTGAAGCAGCAACAAAGGTGACTTCACCTCTCTATAACTTGGAAAAAAATTTATCCTATGTGCGATGTTTTGCAGGTACATATATACAATGATCATTATCTTCTTTGCATCTCAAATACCAGGTAATGCAGGGAAAAGGTGTCCTACAGGGCTGTGTGTGTCAGTGCCTGTGTTCAGTTCCAGGACCCTCACTACAAGAACGACATTGAGGTGCTGGAGCAAGTCCAGAGAAGGGCAAAGGAGCTGGTCAAGGGTCTGGAACAGGAGTGCTCTGAGGAATGGGTGAGGGAGTGGGGACAGTGTTCATCCTGATGAAAAGGAGGCTCAGGGGAGACCTTACCCTTCTCTGCCTGAAAGGAGGTTGTAGCCAGTTGGGGGTTAGCCTCTTCCATGTGACAAGTGACAAGAGGTAATGGCCTCAAGTTGTGCCAGGGAAGGTTTAGATTGGATATTAGGGATATTTTATTGACCAAAAAAGTTTTCAAGCATAGGAACAGGCTGCTTAGGGAGGTGGTTGCATCACCATCCCTGGAAGTATTTAAAAGACAAATAGATGTAGCACTTGGGGACATAGTTTAGTGGTGAGCAGGTAGTGCTGGGTTAATGATTTGGCTTAATGGTATTAAGGGTCTTTTCCAGCCTAAATGATTCTGTGATTCTGTAATAATTTCTTGGGTGCTGGCTCAACACTTACCAGCAAGTGCAGCAACAGGAGGGCTGTGTATTTTCCGGTGCTCAGATACCCTGGCAGTTAGCAGTGGCAAGCCTGTGATTTGAGAAGTCAAGGCTGAGTGCAGTGCTGGGATCAAATGATTGAGGCACGGAATGGGATAATATCATTGGAGCAGACTGTCTTCAGGGGCATATACTCTCCTCATGAAGGACTGATCTGAAACACATTGAAAGCATAGAAAAACTTATGATAAGCTTGTAAATCCCCTAATATCCAGTATGAATGGTAAAATACATTAGTCTCTAGGCAACCATGCTGAGATGCTCCTAGGAAGGATCTCCCTCACTCCATGGCTTGTCCCTTTCACTGACTGGGTTGACAAAAGTAGTGCTTGCAGACCTATGAGATACAATGGGTCTCATAACAGTTCTCAGTACAGTCAGGCTATGCCTCACCATATGTAAGCAAATGATAAATTACAGCAGTATGGCCTAAACTTTTAATATTTTTGCACCATATTGTCAGCAGGACTGCCAACTTCAAAATTTATATCAAGACAAAGTGAAAAGTGTGAATATCAGTTTTGTCTTAGCTATACTTTGGGCTTTATACTGCTCCAGAAAGCACAAAGGCAATGTTAGGGAATGGGTGAGAAGACAGAAGTCTCAGTACTCATCTTTTTTGTAAATTGCCGATCCTAACTCATAGAAGCATTTTTATTCATCTCAAAAGCAAATTTCTCTTATTCTGTGTTGCAAGTGCATGTTTCAGTAACATCTCAGTTGGAGCCTGCCATGTTATTCCAACTTCATAGCTGCTAATGGGGATGGGGAATGGCAGCCAGGAATGTGGCATCTTCAGTGGATTCCAACTTCACTGCGAATAATTTTCCAGCTGCAGTAAACCCAGCAAATTGTACCCTAAGAAGCACTGCTCAATGAGGAATGCTTATGCATTTAGAAAATGCTTTATTCTTTTACACTTTCTCAGCCATAATGCTTACTGGTAAATAATATGTTTTCTAGTAAAGTTCAGAGAGTAAAACAGACTAGATCACACATTGAAAACCCCGAAAGAAAATACAAAGCTTAGATTTTACTTTCATTTAATGCCACCTGCCTGTGAAATAAAGAACTGATTTTAAATTCTGAGCAAATATTCAAGACAACTTGTTTCAGAATCCAGACTTTTTTAGCGATCCATACCCATTAATAACATCCTTCACTTTTTTTTCCACTGAATTTTAATTTCTATTCTTCAAAATCTAGATAGACAGCCTTTGACAAGCTCTCCTTTGGTATATACTCATGTATAAACTTATGTTGTCCTGGAGGTGAATTTTGTTTTGCCTTTTGAATCTCAGCATAGAACAAAAACCATGTATTTTCAGCAGTTGTTCATTAAGCAACTAGTCATATTTCATTGACAGCTTAAAAAGGGAAATTTTATAGAGTATGTGATTTAATATTATCAGAATACTCCGAGTACAGCTGATGATCTGCAAAGAAGATTGTCAGAATTATTGTTTGTTACAATTTTTGTTAGAATTTTCATTATGGTGGCAAACAAGATTAAGGCTGATTATTGCTGCAGTAGAAACAGCTTTGCAGTTCATGTATACACATACTTTGTAGTGTGTAGAGCTTTATGAAAAAACAGAACAGGCAACAGTATTTTAGCCAATTTATTTCCTAATAGGAAATGAAAAAAAAACCCCAAAAAACAAACAAACAAAAAATCCAACCCAAAACAAAACAAAGAAGGTCCAGACACTTGAGAATAATTGGAATATTGAGTTTGTTTCTGGGCATCCCATCATAGACATTAGTTATCTTTTTAATACTTACACATATTTCTTATGAGAGAACAGCTTAGACAGTGATTTAGAGCAGGACTTTATTTTCATTAAACGGTCACATCTGTGCTTTGGCTGCAAGCGAATATGCAATCACTGAAAAATTATGCAAACAAACATTACTCTTGTGTTTAAATTCCAGTGAGAGTGTTTAGCTGACCTCTGTTCCAATTTGACTCTCTCCCATTTTTATTCTGTAGTCATGTTTTACACCAAAAAAAGATTCACTGATTGTAAACTAACACTTTCCAGTTGTAGGTTTCACATAACTAATGACATTTTTCTTCAAAAATTCAAATTTATCAGCTTGTCATTAATTTCCAGAAAACAGATAGCAATAATAGTATAATCCCTCTTGCATGAGTTTCATTTTGATGCTTGAAAATGCAACCAATGTACAGCATCAGTTGCCAAAAATATTAACAAGATAACCTTGCCACTTAAAGTAAGTCCAAGTGAATGTAATGATTACCATAGCAAGTAAATATTAAGCAAGTATATGTACAGTAGCAATGTTGTCACAGTAATATGCTACTACAGTAATATTTACTATGTTAAGTAAATAATAAATGAGGGAATCATATCAATTTAATTTTATTGAGCTGTCTGTGGCTGATGTTTTCTACTATACTTTTAGCAGTAGCAGTGTGAAAATACTGAATTTTGGGAACAATCTCATTCTTACTTGAGGAAGACATAAGATTTGCATAGTAGATTGTCTCTGTTGCCAATATAATGCCCTTTGCATATTCAGCTGTTACAACAATAGGCATGGACCCAGTCAGGATAAGCCCACTGATGTCATCATATACATCACATGTCATATATGCCATATACAGCCCTTTCCCCACTCTAGTTTACTCAGTAGTCCTGCTATATTTAGCTATGTACTAATTAAAATAAAATGAAAATTAACCATTTTGCTGGTGTGATATTTTCTGGAGATTGGTGGAGATATGGTGGTGCTTTCTCAAAACATCACCGAGGTGCCAGGTGGTGCCAGGGAGTTGCAGACACAGCCACCCCAAAGCAAGGACATCAACCTTAATCCATATTTCTTGCATTAAACATGGTTGATGACTGTTCTAACCCCAGGAGCGTTGAGGAACATGTAAATTAAATAACTATTTTGTCTCCAGCTCTGCATCTACTTCCTCATAATCCAACTGTAGCAAGTTTAGTCTAGAAAAATGGCAGAGTAGTCACCTTACACTGAAGTAAAAGTAGTGAAGTATATTATTCTGTCCTTCATCAGTTTTTAGTGGAGAAGTCTTCAACTTTTCATTTTTACACCATGATGTGGTGTGATGAGAACTAAATTCAGTGTCTTTTAATCAGATTGGAACACAATCATTTTTTACTTTCTCACATAGCATGATATGTTCATTATTCCTACTAAAAAAAAAAAAAAAGTAGGGTTATGTAACATTTTTACTGCATTTGCCATTAATCTAGAGGAGAAAATGACTTGTAGCACTGTTCCACCACACTTTGAAGGTTGTTGACCTGGAAGGCTGATCTTATCAGTGTAAGAGTTTGATCTGAAAGCTGGGTAGTTCAATCCCAGAAACCCTTTTTAGTGAAATGGTAGGGGCTAGAAACACAAATCAGGCAGGGCACACTATCAGGAACTGAAATATCTGGAAATATCCTGGACTAATATGGTGGAAGCACCAGACTTGCTGGATTATATTACTTCCCCCATCCTTCCAAAAACAGTGTGTGCAGCCATAGAAGCAAAACCAAAGATGTGGCAAAAGGAAAACAAGCATTTAAAACTTTATGTATGATATTACCCACTCATGTAAGCACAAAATATAATGAATACTGATATAATTATTATAACACTAATATTAAATAATCAGCTACAAATTTATGCTTCATGGTGCCCTAAAAATGCATTTAAGCCTGCATTGTTCTTGTGTTCAAATATCATATGAGTATTATTTAGTGATAAAATTTCTGCCAAGGCAAGTTTTCAAACCTAAAGATAACTCAAGGGGTGGGGTGATGGTCTGCTGATTTTTTTTTCTTGAGACAATGATTGAAAAAGCCTCTCCTCTGCCACGTTACAAATCTGTTCAGAATAAAGGGAAAAGACATTCTTTAGAAATGTTTTAGCTCCGTGAAACCTCTAAGGACTTGTTAAACTCTTAATGCTGCTTGTAAACCTCCTGCTCCAACTCCCACTGAAGTTAGTGATGAGTTTTCTGCTGACTTCAGTGGCAGCCATACTACAACTGCAGCTGTCAAAACAACTAGAAATCAGTCACAAGATCAGTCAGTACACAAGTATATATTAATTTTAGCAGAAATTATACTTTGGGCAGCTCAGAAAAGAAACAAAATTGACCTCATTGTTTGTAAAGAAAAGCGTCTCCCACCATACTGTGCTGCAGAGGAAGTGAGAGCTGTCAGGACTCTGTTTTGAGCATGTAAGTATGTGAACTGGAACTAAAAATGTGAAACAGTGAAACTAAAAATAATAGTAAAGAACTTTACAAAGCCAGTAGTTTAAACTCTATTTTAGTCTTCAAAAACAAGTAAGTGCCTGTTATATTTTCAAATGGTCTCATAGAAGGTAACAATACCAGTTAGAATTGGTCAAGAACACTGAATTACTAAAAGTTGTCCACACAATTAAGGTCAAATACTAAGTATAGTTGCTTAAGTGTAGCTGCTGCTTATTCTTTGTATTGTTGTAAGAGTGATTAACGTCTTTATTCTGTAATTGGGCTTTTTTCAATGTGTTCTTTGCAAGGCAAGTATACTTGTGCCCAAAATTAACAGATATTTCACTCATTTCAGCTAGGTTCTATGCACTTTGTGAAGTGAACCAGAAAAGCAACTGAATTTTGCCTTTCACAGTTAGATCTCTGTGCCCATACAATTCATTTTTTTGTTTATGAGGTAAGAGTTAAAAATAATAATTTTAAAACTATAAGCTTGAGATCACTATTGCATTTAAAGCCATTTTCCTGGAAGGGCAGTGTGGCAATAAAAGAAAATGTGCAAACATTAAAAAAGAACAAAATGCCCTACTCTTGTTTCCTTTCATTCCCAGTGGCTTGTTGAAACCAAATTCCTACTGCCACTGTTTAGTGAGCTACTTAAACGTGTGTGTTACTTAAGACACATCTGTATGCGATAGGGTTTTCAAAGCAGATGAAGCTGAGGACACATGCTTCTGCAAAAAAAAAAAATATCATTCTAGGACGGTCCTGCCACCATCTCTGTACTCCCAACCCCTCCCTTTCCCTTGTGCAAACTATAACATGCTGCATCTTTTGTTCCACTGCCATGTGTGGGACAAAGGGATGAAAAGAGCAAGAAGAAATTTCTCAAGCCAGCTTTGCGGCCAAAACCAGTCTATCAGGACACTACAATCTTTCAGATGTTTTATATATATATATATATATTTAGTGTTCATACCACGATGTTCACTATCAATCCAAAGAATTCAAAAGCAAATCCTAAAAATAGTCAAGAAATTAAATCTGCAGTCTAGGAAATCAGGACCAGTGCACAGTCACTGCTATGCCAAAGCAGAAGGCATAATTTGAGTAAAGTAATATTTGCAATGAAGTGTCTCAGGTGTTCTGAAGGTTACAAAATTTTTAAACAAATGTGAGCATGATATTCAGCAGTTGAAGTTTGGCAACTACCATAGAAAACTGATTTTAACTGGATTTTAACAGAATATTTTTGTTTATGGGTTTGGATTTTTTAATTTTCTGTAGTACTGTGGAAAAACAGAGAATCATAGAATTATAAAAAGGCTTAGATTGAAAGGGACCTTAAAATACACTAGTTCTAACCCCCCTGCCTTGGAGAGTGAGGCCACCCACTAGATCAAGTTGCTCAGTGAAGTATCATGTTGCAAAGGTCTCATTCCTCAAAAGGGTGGGAAGGTGGGTGGTTGAACATTCCCAAAATGTAAGAGCAGTTTTCCTTGCTATGCTGTTCACAGCAGTAGGATAGGGAACTCTGCTTCTGTGACCATCTGTGGGAGCAGAGCTGAGTCTTGCTGCCTTTGGCCAAGTCAAAGTGACTAGTGACCAAGACTAGTGATTGTACCCTCTTGAATGGTTTAATCAAAGAGACAGATCACTTAAGGATCTCCATGAGATTAAAGCAGGAGGCCGGTAGCAATTCTTTCAAACAGGGCAGCAACAGTTGTGAAAAGTAAAGAAAGCATATGAAGTAGGGAAATGTATGGATTACAAACTAATTAGAAGTTTTTTGTGTTTTCCTTTGAATCTAAAATCTCATATTCCATTGTATTTTTTTATCCAAAGCCTTTGATAATTTTTTCCATAGCATTCTCCTGGAGAAACTGGCAGCCCATGGCTTGGACAGGTGCACTCTTTGCTGGGTAAAAACTGGCTGGATGGCTATGCCCAGAGAGTGGTGGTGAATGGAGTCACATGCAGCTGGCAGCTGGTCACCGGTGGTGTTCCCCAGGGCTCAGAACTGGGGTCAGTCCTGTTTAATGTCTTTACTGATGATCTGGATGAAGGGATTGAATGCATCCTCAATAAATTTATGGATGACACCAAGTTGGGTGGAGGGTTGTTCTGCTCGAGGGCAGGAAGGCTCTACAGAGGGACCTGGACAGGCTGGATCAATGGGCAGAGGCCAGTGGTATGAGGTTCAGCAAGGCCAAGTGCCGGGTCCTGCCCTTGGGTCACAACAACCCCATGCAGTGCTACAGTATGGGGAAAGAGTGGCTGGAAAGCTGCCCAGGAAAAAGGACCTGGGGGTGCTGGTTGACAGCAGCTGAACATGAGCCAGTCTGTGCCAAGAAGGCCAGTGGCATCCTGGCCTATATCAGCAATAGTGTGGCCAGCAGGACCTGGGCAGGGATTGTCCCCTTATATTTGGCACTGGTGAGGCCACACCTCTAATTCTGTGTCCAGTTTTGGCCTCTCACTACAAAAAGGACATGGAGGTGCTGGCCTAAGTCCAGAGAAAGGCAACGGAGCTGGTGAAGGATCTGAAGCATGAGTCCTGTGAGGAGCAGCTGAGGGAGTTGGGGGTGTTTATCCTGGACAGAAGAGGCTCAGGGGAGACCTTATCACTCTTTACAACACCCTGAAAGGAGGTTGTAGGGGGTTGATCTCTGGACTGCCTGGGGACATGGTGCAGTCACCATTCCTGGAAGTGGTCAAGATATGCCTGGAACTGGCACTTAGTGCCATGGTCTGGATGACATGGTGGTGATCAGTCAAAGGTTGGACTTGATGATCTCAGAGGTCTTTTCCTCTAAGATTCTGTGATTCAGTGATTCTGCTTCACTCATCTGTCTAAATTCTACAGCAAAACTGCCTGGAGTTCATAATAATAAGGTAACATAGAAATGTTAATCCTTAGCTGAATTTGAAACACTGAAAGCAAATAGTTCTTTTTGCTGCCCTTTTTTTTTTTTTT
>VZTJ01005627.1:0-18700 GCA_013397795.1 Orthonyx spaldingii | reverse complement strand
TTTGTGCTGTTCAAGCACATATTGCTGCAGAGCACTGAACTATTAGTATTATTAGCATGAGTACTTAAATCATGAGCATAAAATAGAAAACTGAATGGAATGTAAAATTCCCATGGGTACTATTATGGAGAATAAAGTATGCTGTAGATTATCTGCTAAAATGCGTCTTTTAAACCATCATTCCAGGGAATGTAGTACACAAATTAGCCATATATCATAAGATAATGGATCTTAATGTGTTTATGTTTAAAAAACTCCCACATTTCTCTATCAAGATTGTTATGAATTTAACCTTGGTGTTATTGGTTAGCCATCAAGAGTTTGAAACAGAGCATATCTGAAAGGGTTTTATTGGACAGAGCAAGAATCAGGAAACTGGCATTTGTTGTCAAGAAGCAAATGGTCCTGTGGAGTGAATGGCTGAGCAAGTGAGTGATAGACTGTACACACTAGGTAGGATCTACAGCAGGGGAAATTTACATGAGGCTGTTTTTTACTAACCTAATTATCAAGAACTCATTACCACAACCTGTAATATCCAATATTTCACAAATCTACCTGTTCTGAATGAAGATGGAGTGGATTTTCTCTGCAAGGACTGTAAGAACACTTTACTAGCAGTTAACCTATTTTAGCCAGCTTCTCTGGAAGAGAAGAAAAAACCTTTAAATTGAGTCCCAGTGTGTCACTTCCTTCAGATGTGCCCATTGTGGAATTTGCTGGGAACTTGATACTTCTTCCTATTTCAGAATATGTGCTTCCATGTGTTGTCCTGAAATGGGTAGTGTGCAATCCCTGACCCATGGCTATCTGATGACCTAGCCATGGAAGGATCAAGCAGTTTTGAACAGGGAATCTGCATTTCATTTGAAACAGGTAATTTACCTCTAGTCAGATAATGAATTAATTTGGAGTATATTTTTTTCCGATGTCCTTACTGGCAGCAGTTTTCCTGGAACTCTTAAAGATCCTGTGACAACTACTGTAATCTGCAAGGTGCTCTGGGTTTTGTCACCAGACAGAAATTGGTACCTGAGAGTAAATGTTATATCCACTTCTGCTTATTTTTTTTCTTATATTTATTTTGGTAGTGTCTGTCTCTTAGCAGCCACAGTTGCAACCTGAAATCATGCCTTATTTCAAGAGTGCTGGCCTTGTTTTCTCCAGTTGCCTGGTGCAGCAGATTTCCTTGGTGAGCAGACATATGCTTATGGCTGTATTAATTGGATGCAGTTACAAAATCTTCCTTCAGTTGCAGTCTGTGAACTGTGGTCTTCCAATGACAGAAAAAGCTTCTATAATGAGAATGTATTTCTAATGTTACCTAAATCAGTTTGTTTTGTTGTTGTTCTGTTTTACTTTAAGGTTAGGTAAGGCTTTTATAAGACTGACTTGATCAAAATAGTATATTAGCTGATGCTGAAAACACCATTTATGACTCTGATGTATGAGACAAAATAATTATTTGACAACTAACACCATGTGTGTGTTCCTTTAAAACATGTCCATTAAAAACAAAGTTTTAACTTGAGAACAAAGCCAAAAAGTTGCCTTGGAGAGAAAATACTTGAAATCATGAGAACACCATTAATTTCTGATAATTCTAAATGAAAGCATGTTATTTGTCAATTTACTTTTTAAACCATTCTGTATAATGTCATATTATATCTCTCTAATATATCTCTTTACCAGTTACCAGCATGATATAATGTTCTCTGTTAATATCCAGGCATTTTGTTCAATTATAGTGTAATTTATTCAAACCCTGGCGTGCACTACTTGGCAAGGCAGCCCATGTTGCAGCTGTTGCTGTTTTCTCCATATTATGGTCTGTACAAATACGTTTTTTTCCCCTGTTATCATGCATTGACTTTCACAACTTTGAAATAGTAGTGCTGTGAATTGCATGAGAAATTCAGAGTATAGCTTTGAACTTCATGTAAATATGTAACTCTACATTTAGGGACTAGAATTGAAAATAGCAACCAAACCAGCTGAAGAGTCTACTTGGCCTGTAAAATGTGTGTTGAACAGAGTTATCCAGATTAACTTCTATTTTATATGAAAACTGCATTCACCTGGGGATTTAGCAAGGAGAGATAAACAATACACTGCTAGTAGAAAATTTGAAATTATTCGTCAGTGTAAACAACATTGTGAAATGCTGTGCTGCATTTTAAGTGTTTTCATGAAAAACATTTGGAGAATAGTCCATTTTTCCTTCATTATTTTTATAAAAATGGTTCAAAGCAATAATTTTTAAAATAAGCAGTAATTTTTATCTTTACCTAGGAAGTGAACCTCTCCTATAAATAAATACCTTTTGAAAATTAAATATACACTTTTTTTTTAACGTGGGCATAGACATGTCTATTTGTAAATATTAACATAGTATCTGGAAGCCTATTGGAAGGAGCTCTTTCCAGTTTTCATGTGAATAAGAAACCAAAAGACAGGATATGACTTCTTGTGTTCAGACCTTTGAGCAGAAGTTCACCTGTGAAGAAACTTTCATGCAAGAAAAGGTAGGTTCTAAAGCTATGGCCAAGAAGTGGATCTGACCCCAGGCTGTTCAATCAGAAAAAGAACTTTCAAAAGCTAAATAATTTTTTGAATTTATGAAGGCAAAACTGATGTTAGTTGTCTGGTAAGATGGTGAAATACAGTATCAGCTGCGTATGGTAGTAACAGCAAAGTAGATGACATAATTTCCCACTGAATTGCAGAGCCCAAATCAATTTGTTTAAGAGCATGAAGCATGTTAGACTGCAAAAACAAGCAAAGCCATGGCAAAGGGTAACAAATCAGCCACTCTGGTTGTCTGGCTACCCTCATCCTTTATGAAGGAGAGGGTACACAAAATTTTTTTCTTTTTCAAAATGGCATTTTAAAAAAATCAATTTTAGAAGACATTATTAGATTGGTAGACACTTATTTTGTAATTTAACCCTTCAAAAAGTGCTTCTGAAGCCTGCTGTATATTTTTCATGGAGCTGCTGTCTTTATTTATGATATACCTCATTTACAGCTCCATTTCTGTCACCTAGACACATTAAACTTCCAGACTGAACTACTGTTCAGCTCTATCCCTTCAGAAGGGGGAAGATGAATATCAGTTTTTTCTTACATTGTAGCTACTGGTCATACCTTAAAAAACCAACCAAACCAACCAAAAACATGCACTAAAAATAAATTGAAATGAAAATACCAAAACTTAAATATGTATCTAACTTTAGATAAACTAACTGAACTTGTATAAGGCCATTATCCAATTTTTTTTTATTAAAGAGAAAATATTCTAACGGATTATTACCAAAGGAATATATACTTCCATGAATATTTACTTTGTAACCAGTATAACACCCACAACGTGGTACTGTTCCATGCAGTACTCACTTTGACAAAGTTTAAATTATTAGGAACCGTGGATCATCTAGTGCCAAACTCCCTGTCACCAGCAGGGACACCTTCCACTAGGTCAGATTGCTCAGTGCCCCATCCAACCTGGCCTTGAACACTTTAGGGCTGGGGCATCCACAACTTCTCTGGCCAACCTGTTCCAGTGCCTTGCCATCCTCACAGTCACCAATTTCTTCCTAATATCTAATCTAAATCTATCCTCCTTCAGCTTATAGGTCCCTGTGAGGCTGCTATAAGGTCTCACTGGACCCTTCTATTCTCCAGTCTGAACAACCCCAACTCTCTCAGGCTGTGTCTGTGGGAGAGGTGCTCCCACCCTCTGACCATCTTTGTGGCCCTTCTCTGGACCCACTCTCACAGGTGCACGTCCTTCTTATGTGGAGAGTCAATATGATGGTGGTTCTGCAGGTGTGCACACACCTCTAATTCCTCCTTTTTATTCCCCGTGCTGCATGCACGTGCTTGCACAGAAGCATTGAGGCTGGGGCCCTGATAAATCTGTGTTACTGGCTGGGGTGGCTGGCTTTCCTTTGTGCTGTTCTTCAGGTGCTCCTGCTGACCTGCTATCACTCTCCAGGCTCTGGGCATGTATGGCTGGCTGTGACATCAAACTGGTTGGAGTGGGATGAACTGAGGTCACCCTCCCTTGGCAAATTTAGTTAAAAGCCCTCTTCACCAAATTGGCAAGAGGAAATAAAAATTTAAGGTAGCAGTGACAGGTCTGGTTCAGCAGATGGGCTGCAAATCTTGGTCCTGACAGGATGGGAATTTCATGGTCAGTGAATTAGAAGAGTGTACACTGTACCCAAAACAAATTTGTCTCAGGATTTATTCTGTTTGAAGGTTAAGTGATGGAAAGCCAGGTTGGAAGTTTTTTATATTCTCATTATTTCTGTAAACTGCAAATAAAACTGCATGATCAGATACCTGGAAAGCTGAAAGAGCTTGGCTGGGGAATAAAGAAAAAAACAAGCCATGCAACTGAGATGGCAAGTTTGAGGGAAGGACAGACAGCTGTTAAAGGTCTTTCTGTAAACTGATAATAATTTTCTAATCTTTTACAAATATTTTTAAACTATGATGGTACCTAACCAGCTATTTGTCACTAGACCAAAGATTCAGAAATCACAGAGCCAGTTTCAGGCAAAATTCATACTTTTCTGACTCTGGCCTATTATCTCTTGTTTGTTGGTTTGTTAAACTTGACATTACCTACCTCTGCTGAAGTAGCCCTATTTTTTTCATCCCAAAGACCAGTCTTGGCTTTGGTTTCTTTGTTTGCTTTAAAATCTGTAGGTGTTTAACATCAGCATCTACTGAATGCAAAATCAGGTGAAACTGAAAACCACATATCAGAAGCATTTATTTGTGGACGTCCTTGCTCTGAAGTGTTGCAGAGCACTATGAAGCAAGCTGTATTTTTTAACATCAGGAGAAGCTCTTCACAGAGATAATTTTAATGTCATGTAAAGCTGTAAAATTTTATTCTACTTTTATGGATCAAAGTTGCACTGTCAATGGTCATGGCTGATAAACCAAATTTAAAAGCCTTTATTTAATCTTTGCTATCTAGCTACTTAGTTGGCTTGTTTTGTCAGCCAGTGCAAAACCCCCAAAATCTAAAAATTAATTTGGCTGATTCATACTTAATTTCACTTCCTCCCACCCCACAGAAGAATTACAAATTAACTAAGAATCCATCTTTCTCCCATAAGCATTAAATATAAGCACCTTTCATAAGGATATCTGCTCCTTCTTGAGCAGCTTCTGCCTGTTCAGGGAGCAGGAAGTCTCCTAACAACAATGTGTGTCCTCCTGAGATTTCTCTAGTGCTTCCTGACCTCAGGCATTGCAGCAGCCCAGTCACTATCTAATGAGAATCAGGAAAACACTGCTAATTGATTTAATGAAGGATGTTGATTTACTTCAGATGAGAATCTGCTTCAATAAATCTAGTACCACTTGAAAAAGCAAATATATCAGATCACATATTAGTTTTTTGATCTGAGATACGTATTTTAAGCACTTTTCTCCTCTGCTTTGACATCCTGACTGCATGGGATTACTTTTGTGTTCTATAAATTGCTTTATCTTTGGAAGGTAGATGGGAATGGTTAGTCGTCTCTGTGATTTATGTGGTTGTATATTAGTGTGTTAATGTTGTCCTCCATAGATGGGTCATGCAGTATCTCAGTGCAAATCCCTTATTTTTATAAGTCCATGCTGTTCCAGTCAGATCTCCAAAATATTCTCGGTGAGTGGGGATATGTGGTGGTTACATAGCTGTTGCAGTCGTGGCCTTCTCATGCCTAGGCATCCTAAGAATGTAGAAGCCCATGACCTAGGGAGGCCAAGTTCTGGTTTTAGATGAGATCTTGGGAAACATTTATATATTCTTTCCATGCATCTGTTGGATTATAGCTTTCAGTACTGTTCAAGAATATTTGCAACTATCATATCTTATCATGAACAGCTTTCCATATGTTGTTTGTGAAGATGTCTCTGGAGCTGGGACATCACTTGTTACTGCTGAGGGGTGCAGTTGTCAAAGCGGGCAGCAGCTTTAACTCTGTCTGTGCTTTGTCACTTGCCATAGGATATGTGCATTAATATCACTGTCCCTATACTCTGTGCAGAATCCCACAGCATTGGCTGACTGGTACTGACAAATCCTAATTCCTTCTGTCACATGTTCCAGTCTGGCTGCACAGAAGGCAGCTCTGGTCTAAAAGCCTCGTGGCTGCCTTGGTGGGAGGTTGTGCCTGGGCACGTGGATCTCACCAAGAGGCAGCACATCATTCTGAAGGCAGGCACTATACCTGTGTGTCCTGGGGTGTGTGAAGTGGAGCTAACCTGTGCTGTGCCAGTCAGACTATTAGCAGGGGTGCCCAAGTCTGGCTGAAGGTATAGTCAGCCTTAAGGGAAAGAGGTAGGCACACACAAAGGTGAGGCAGAACTTCTCCAAAAGAATGCTTGTAAAATCTAAAATTTGGTGTAATACTTTTAGCTTGAGATTTCTCCTTTTCTCCTGTTGCTAGCTCTGCCAATGGTCTACTGAAGGGATTTTTTAAAAAGGTCTCCTTTCTCCTGGGTGCTGATTCCTGCATTATGTAAAATGATACTCTGCATTAAACTGGCAGTCCATTTGGGCTTTCCTAATGGAAAACCCCTGCATAAGATTTTTACCTTTTTTGTCTTTTTAAGAGAAAGATCTGTGCCAAATATGTTGCCAGATTTATTCATTTAACTTTCAAAGTTAATTGAAATTCAAAGATAATTGAATTCATAGCTTGCATCCTGAATAAATCCTTTATTTCTAGCTTATATTGTGATTGATGCAGTAAAATTGCTGTCAATTCAGCAAATTCCACATTTATGTTGACTTTAAATAAACATGAGCATAAAGTTAGGCTGAAAAGAGGGGCTGTGTGATTTGGAATTATGTGATTTGCCATTTTAACAGGCCCATGCTCCTGTCACCAGTGGCTCTAAGAGCACTGGGTAATTCCCAGATTTTTTGATGTCTTGCTCCTTCCAGCTGTGAACTCATGGTCCAGCAGGTATAGGTTGGTTGAGATAACAAGAGAATGAGTCCTACTCCCTTCCCCTCCTGCAAGCAGCACCTGGAGCAATGTTTTCTTAGCTTCTGTGATAAGTTCTCACATTGTATATCCTTTACACTTTGATCTTCTCAGACATGTAATTTAAGCTATCACAAAAGAGGACTCAGTATGCATAATTGATGAGAAGTATGTGTAAGCCATTGGCTATGTTAGGACTCATAATGTACTTGAGCACACTGCTGTGGTGGTATCTGCTGTAAATTATGACTATTTATGCTGAACAATTACTATAAAAGAAAGGTCTATCAAGGAAAATAAGAACTATAATATTTCTGTTTATCAT
The DNA here is from genome assembly GCA_013397795.1 of Orthonyx spaldingii. Lineage (NCBI taxonomy): Eukaryota > Metazoa > Chordata > Aves > Passeriformes > Orthonychidae > Orthonyx > Orthonyx spaldingii. The sequence continues at coordinate 11,374 of VZTJ01005627.1, read as the reverse complement.
AAGGACGTTAGCTTTACAAAAGTACTTTTATTAAAGTTTGGCTTTTAAATATTTAAAATTAGATGTATTCTGGTAATATTTTAAGTTTTCTTTGGAACAAACATAATCTGTCCACTTTCTGAACATTATTTTATATTTTCATTGCATAGTCATTTGCTGAAATACTAATACTACATGAATGAAAGCTTTTCAAACTACTGATACATGTTAATAGGATACTGTTGGTTTGTAGAGGTGGTGTGGGAGTGCAATTCACATTGTGCATATCATTTGGGCTCCAAACTTATGTTGTTACTTAGAATTGGATTTATTTGTTGGTTGGGAATTCTGCATTTAAAAGAGTGAAGGAAGATGGGTTTTTCCCAGTCAGAACTATTCCTTTGCAGTCTTCATCATGTGAACTGCTATAATTTTTTGGGGTTTTTTTTCTTTTTTTTTTTTTTAAATCTGCACGACATCCCTATTCCCATTTCTTTATTTCATCAGCATAGAATCAACATATGTATTTTATGGTCACCACAGTACTAGCAGTTTATATGACAAAATAAGTCTGTTGGGATTCACGATTACAGTTCATTGAACAATTTGCCAACAAAAGATAGTATTCATCCTGAAGGTCAGCACAATGTTCTGTTCCTTGATAGCTATTTTATCAAAGCTGCCCTTCATGTAAATCTAATTGATATTCAATTTTGAAATACTGATGTCACCCCAAAAGGCTATGTGCGTAAAAAGGTCACATTCTGCCTCAGATATGTTTGTGATACTCCCACTGACAACAGTGGGAGTTCTGCACATAGCACACGGGACAGAGGCTGGCCCTTGATCTTTAAACCGTTAATTCTTAGAAATGAAATAAATAAATCAATAAGTAAAGGCAATGTTCCAAATTCTGAGTTTCTTACTGCAAGTTTCACTTAGGCTGAACCTTCACCGTGGGTCACCATCATTTTATTTGAGGGAGAACTTCACAAAATACTCACCAGCTGATGCACAGTTGCTGCTGGGTTCTCGACATTCAGCCTATCTGCTTCTGGGATACCTTTCAGTAGGAATAAACTTAGAAAATTTTCTTGTTTAAGTGACTTGACATAAATTCTAAACTCTGCTTTCAAAATTAGACACTGAATCTAAGACTCACTGAAAGGCTGTGTGCTACTAAATGTCAAAGTCTTCCTTTAGTACAGCTTAGACTGCTAAGCAATGTCATTCTAAGTGTTAACCCTACTTCTTATTTTAAGCATTTTGAGGATTCTTGTTTACAAACACTCTTCAAAGCAACACTTACTGCTTCTGGCACAGTACTTCCATTATATTTACTGTTGGTTTTAGGTAATACTTTGTGTGACTTTATAGAGGACAATTAAGATTTTTAGGATGTTTAACACTTTAGAAGATTATTCATTATATTTTGGTTGGAATATGACTAGCTTTAATTGTCTGTTATTGATCTTTGTGGATCCTGAGGAACTGTGCCTCTTCCAAACTTCCAGCTTAACATACAGTGAACATATCAAGTTAGAAAATCACTAGAAATGAAGCAAAACTAGGTAAGTGATTTTGCATTTTGCAAGGTTAAGCCAGAATGCTGTATTGCAATGCTTTCTGGCATAAGTATTTTAAAAATTTTTGGGAGGGGGATTAATAGACTTTTATATGAAGGACAGAACTATATTTTACAGCCAAAAACAGATAAGAGTGTGCATTTTTGCCTTTAGGGCATTATATTTGTGGTTGGACTAGATGACTTTTAAATGTCCCTTCCAACCCACACTATGCTACAATTCTACATGTGTGGAACTGAGGAGCTGAAAGGAGGATTTAACAGGCTAGTCTGAACAATCTGACTGTATTAATGCTTCTGATAAGATGTACAGGAATTAACTCCAGTCGTTAATGTGCTGCATCTCTGTTCCTAAAAGGATGAATTCCACACTCCACTTGGAGATTTGCCATCAGCTTGGGTAGAACCAGAAATCCACCAACTGCTTTAAAGCCCATAGCTATTAATCCTAGGCATTCTGTCTGACCAGAAAAGCAGCTGCTGTCATTAACTTCAGTGAAACTTCAGTGCCTTTTGTGAGTAAAGTCCCTTTGAGCAAAACATGGCACTGCTTTATTTTTCTGTACATAAACGTTTCATAGAACTGTAAATGGCAATGTCACCTTCAAATTTGCTGAAATGTAGAGGAGGAGTTACAATTGAGCAGAGATTTATAAAAAATGTGGTGGCACTACCCTCTGCCCCCTCAAACGGGTTTGGTCTACACAGTCTGTATAAAACTGTGAAAGATGGGGTTGTACAGGATCAGGGATAAACATAAATTTTTTAAGGGGAGCCAGAGAGCTGACATTGCAGCAAAGATACAAAGGCAGGATCTAATAGCTGAGGGAGTTGTATCAAGCTTAGTTGCACAGATCTTCTTGACTGTTCCATCTTTCTTTGCCATCCTGTTTAGCCATCTGCTGAATGATACCAGAGTACATCAGGTTCTGTTATCAGTGTTCATAAAAGAGTTTGAAGAATCTTGAACAAAAAAAAGAAGTCACCGCATGTATTCCAGTGAACACCTACACTGTACATGCAGGTATATTTGAAAAAGAGGAATAAAAACCAAGAACTTGGAAACTTTTAAATCTCTTGAGGCACAGAAAAGCATATTTGGCTTATAAAATTGATTATACTCTCTCTGGAAACAAAGTAGTAATGAAAAAAGCCCACATTATCTAGAAAAATATTATAACTTATCCCTACGTTCCATTAGTTAAATTTCTATTTATAACGGTTTTGTGTGAAGATTGTTTTCTGTTATATAAATTATGTCATATAGGATACACACTTAGTCCCTGCTATTTTTCATATGGGGGGAAATTAAATACCAAGAAACAAATTATTCCATCTCTGTCTCCCTATTAGATAGCAACAATAATGACAGGAATAGTCTTCATTAACATACTTATGCTGAATTACATCCTCGGGCTACTTTCTGATTTTAGACATGCAAGGCTTCCCCAGAAGTCCAAGCTTATTTCTGTAGTTAGCAGATTTTTTAAGAGAGAAGGGACGGGCAGGAACAAATGCAGGAAAAGTTCTGAGTCTGACTGGTAAATCTGCCATTTGTCAGAAATCTGTTTTGTGATGATTATTCAACATGGTGAAGGACAAGAGTATAGTGCCATTTCATGGTTCCTGGGCTTCTGATTTTGAATTCTAACATGGTAGGAAAACTGTATATTTACAGTAGAGGTAAGCTTTAGAACTGAATTACTCCTAAAATCAATGCACAAGTAAGTTCAGGCAAGTAACTGGAAATGCATATAGAGGTGTAGTATAAGCTGGCATTTCACAGGTTTTTTAGTATTCTTCTCAGTACAAGTGTGCATCTCATGGGCATTCTGTTATAATTCTTTCTCCTAAGTTTTTTTTCTATTCATTAGTGCTTCTGACACACAAAATTGAATTTCTGTTTCATTACCAAATACACAGCCCATTTGTGTATAGTAGTATACCGATGGAAAGAAAACCTTATGCTCAGTTTTAGGCTTTCTAATTGCTGATGAGAGGAGGAAATGGCTTAATGTAGATTTCCAGACGGAAAAATGACTATACATAGCCTTTAGAAATTCAGTGTGTATTATCACTCAGTGACTTCCACGTCACATTTTTTTCCTTTTACAATAAGAAATGTTTACTGCTAACTGCCAACACTATGCGTGTGACCTAAGGTCAAGCTGGCTTCTATCACCAAAAGCCATCACTTCTCATCTTTGACCCCTTACTTAGTGGTATAAAAGAGGGCAGAATTTATAACCTAGAACTTAGATAAAATAAACATACTCTCCTGATTGTGTGTGTACGTCCTGGTAGAGTCCAGTTCCCTTTTCCACGCACAGATACTGAAAAAATTGGTGAGGCCAACAGATGCATGAGAATACACAGAAAGTATAATCCTGTTATTACAGAACTTTGAAATAAAGATGTCTCACAAGGACTGTTGTAATGAGACTGCAGTTTCCCCTGTCCTTCTCTGAACCCACCTGTTGTTTCAAAATGGGACTTATTATCTCCTTTTGTAGGCAGATATTGCAAATTGTAAATGGAGGTTTGGAGTAATGGCTCACATCTATTTTTGGAACAGGGATGCATGGAAACAACAGGTTGTGTAACACGGCTGCACATCTCCAGGCTGCCCAGAAAACATACCAGAGCAGTCATGGAGTCATCCACAGCTTCCTTCTGCTCTTGGAGAACCTGGAGAGACTGTGGCACCACAGACCTTCCAGAAGGGCACAAATTACAGGTTGGCGAATGGGGAAGAAATCACAAGTGGTGTTCAACTATTACACAGGCCAAATGGCAGTAGAAGCTGCACTCAGCCAGGGAAGCATCACCTGCTCTCAGGGCACATAGATGTTGTCTTTCTCATCTTGTACCTACTTCTCTGCATTAAGCCTATATGCCTATGTCGTAGCAAAACTGTAGAACTCTGGAGAGGCAAAGCATGGCATTGGAGAACAGGTTTGGGAAACAGATAAGTGATAAGGATTAGTTACAGAAAGAGAATTGATGGTAAATGCCTCAACAAAGAAAGTTGAAAAAAAATGAGATAGATGAAAGTGAAATATTTTGGGAGTATGATGCAACAGTTTATTAGAATTAACTTTCTGACTAAATCTTCCACATTAATCTAAGAAACTGTCAGTATTTTATGTTCATCATAGAGATAAGCAACGAAACCAGACAGTGAAGTATTTCTGAAAAAGTGTGCACAGGGAGACACCCTGTGCTCCAGAAAAGAAACATCTGGACATGTATTTTGTTATTCCACAGAGACAAGGAAATTGATGAAGTGTCCTGTGTAGTGAGACAGAGCTAGCACACCATCTGCTAAGCCATAGCACACACCCCTTTCAGGACCCAAGGTCTGCCCAGGTAAACTCTAAAGGTGTGAATAATATTCCAGCATGTGAATTATACTTCACCAGCATTGTGCATTGCAGATAACTATGGAGCTGAACTTTTTTTTTCATAGAAATTTCTTACCATTACAAATTAAATGATTTCATACTCATGGTAACAAATATGTGATTTTTTTGTGCTCAACACCTTTTTCCAAATTGAAATAACAGAAAAGATGTATCGGAAGTAACGTTGACACCAGTCAGAGAGAAATGGTTAAACTGTGTTCAGAGCTAACCTGATTTTAACTGAGAAATTATTGTTCAGATTCCCCAGGGATCACTGATGCTACACAAGAGAAAATTTCCTACCTCTTGACTATAAAATTTCCTACATTTAGGGTATAAACTTCAATTCAAGATCACTGAGAAAAGGAGTATGCTAGAAAATAGGAGAAAGGGAAGCAGTATCTAAAGGAGATTGTGCATATTCCTAGGACAGGTGCCGAGAGGAGTGATATTAATGTATATAAATATACCCCCATGGTAGCTTTAAGTCATTTAAGTCCTGATGGACTGAAGAGTTTTCTGGATAGTCTTCACAAGACCTGACAGATCATTTGGTACTTGGGCTTTTGATTCTGGACTGGGATTTGGCAGGAAACATTTATTGTAGTGACTGAGACAAGCTGCATTCACAGACTCTATGTATATGATATCTTAGAGGGGAGAGGGAAAAAGCAGCCTGTCTGGAGCTGATGAAGTAAAATTAAGATTTATGAACTGAGTAATTTGGGAAAGTCTCATTTTGTATATATATTATGACTAGCAATGCTGAACTCCTACCCAAGGGCTCCAGAGTGTATATAACTTAGTTCTCACTGTGTGTGCTGTTATTCTGTCTTGATGGATGAAGACATGGAAACAGAAGAATTGGATATGCCCTAGGGTATTAGGAAACTTGGTAGCAAAACACTGCAGAAAATCTGCCAGTGCTTTCTTTTAAATGACAACTACAAGCTTCACACAGGTATGTTCATTATATACCTTACTGCCTAGGTCCATCTGATTTATGTAGTTTATACCTGAGTCTTAACAGATGCATCAGATCAGAGCCATGCCAACATTTCTGTCAGGCTTCCACATATTTGCTTCATGATTTTTCTCTTCACTGTCATCTCCTGTATCTTTCGTCAGTTTTTTAATGAACACGAAAAGTGGCTTCAACTGGCTGGGACTAACTCAAGCCAGAGAAGAGCTTAGGTGGCCAAGTCCATCCAGACTGGTGTAGTGTGAGGTGTTATAGGACAAAAGGAACAGGGAGAAACACTGGAGTTATGCAGGGGGTGGTTTTTGTAAAGTAAAGGAAAGCAATTCCATAATATCAGCTTTGTGCCAGAGATGCTAATCAATGATTTTACAATTTTCTGTGACGAAAAGAGATTGCAGTGTAACACAAGTGAATTGGCTTGAAGTGGAATACTACAGTGTATTGTGTTTCAGGAGAAATAGAAGACAATTTTTAAAACTAATTTTAAAGTACAAAAAGAAAAGCAAGAAAATTCTTGTGGGATTTTTATCTTGGTGTAAATATTTCTTAGACTATAAATGAAATATGTTTGGTTTTGGGGAAAGACACAAATCCATCAGCAGAAACAATAGGCAGAGGAGGATGTTTTGTCCTTGAATCACTTGTGCTTTTTTATGACAAGCTATATTTAAAAGCATTTAATGAGAAAAAAAGAACTGTTTATGGATTCATTTGATACCAAGTGTCAGTGGTGAATGGTCAGCTGCTGTCCAAGGCCCTGGCTTTCATTATTCAGTTATTTAAATACGTGTATGTGAATACTAGAGAGAATTGAGATTTTTAATGTTTATTGAGAGGAAAAAATGTCCCAGATTTGGAACATACAGTTTTTAGTTCTCACTTCCACTTCAAAATCAAGGCTGTATTGTGTTTACAAAGGATATCTGATTGGGAACTGCAACAGAGGTCCTACCTTAGAGGTAAAATATACCTTTAGTTCCCAGGGGGATTGAGCAAATAGACCTGCCCTCACTTTAGTAAAGTGATCAATGAAAAGCAGTCTGAAGAAGAAATGTAACTGCACTCAGTTGATGTTTGAGAGGCGAGAGAGGGGAGTTTCAGATTTTACTTGTGGCTGTGAACAAATCCCTCAGGGCTTGCTTGTTAGTGTGTCTCGATCAGCACAGTGGCTCTGGCATGTTTTTATGCTCTGAATCTCAAAAGAGAAGTGTAGAAATTTGTGTGCACCATATTTGGCTTTCGCATGCAGGAAGGAAGCCCACAGACCCTTATAGTCAGACAAGCTGCCCCAAACTGGAGATGCTGAATGCTAGCATGAAGCAATAGTCCTATTGAATGGATCAAAAGCTTGAGCACTACCCTGCTTGCTGATCATTTCATTGATATAAAAAAACCTATATTGTAGTGCTCAACTCCATACTCCACTCACTACTTCCCAATTCCATTTTTCCACTATTTTCATTTCATATCAAACTATACAATTTTACTTGTATGTATTAATATTTATCCCTGAATTCTGCTAAAATACAATTATTAAATGATCACAAAGCATATATTCCATAAAGCTGAAGGGTTTTTTTCTCCATTTCCTTTTTATTGTATTTTTATTTTCTTTATGATAAGCTATTCTTTGATTTATTATTTTTCCAGTTCTAAAGATATTGCTGGCCCATGGATATTATTCTAAATTTGAAATATTTTATTTGTTAGTGTTCAGTGTGGGAATGGACAGTTGCACTTTGAGAAATAATTGTTTGCTAGTACTGCTCATAGGATATTTAGGTCATCATCATCAGAAATATTTTTTGTGTGATTGGGTCAAGCTGGAGTTCCTAAGTGAGTTGTACAATGTGTTAAACTAGCAGAGTTGAAGATTGCCAGTTATTTCTGTGGGAGCTATAACACGCAGTAACAGAAGATTTACCCTCAGGAAACTTAATTGAGCAGTACAGACAGCTAGAACTGTCATTCCCCTCTAGCTCAGCTAAGGGCTGTTTAACAGACTTTTCTTTTAAACCCATGTCTTTTTTTCTTTTATATCTGGTAGATCAATAGATACAGGCAAGTTTTCTAGACTTTCCAGTGGGTGACTTCTCAAAAATTTAGTTTAGTCATGAAGGATGCCACTGCAGTCTTTTACTTTTGTTGTTAATCAAGACACCTACACATCCCCCATGTTAGCCAGAAGGAGAGCGTAGTCTCAGGTGTATTAACAATTTTTTCCACATATCCTCTCCTCAGTCTGCTATGGTCTGTCAAGATTACAGTGAGATGAGTGCATGTCAATACCTTACATCCACTCAACCTAATGAATTTAATAATGAATGACAAGTGCAGACAGAACAAGAATTGGGAGAAAACAAATATTATAGGGCAAAACAATAGTATGAATCAAGTTACCTTTGCACAGTTTTAATACGACATAGGAACACAAAACAAATTATGGACAATAATTGAGTCATTTGCATAATTAAAAGTCCATCACAGCTAATTTAGCCTGACTCTAAGAAATAGTCTGAACCCCCTGTGTCTTTTACCTCTACTTTTTAAATACTCGCAGCTACCAGCCTTACTAGATGGCTGTTATTTCAATTGATATTCTGCTTTCCTTGAAATCCTACAAGATTTTTTTTAATTTGATTTTATAACAATTTTTAGTTGTCAAAATAAGCATTTTTAATCAATGTAGTACTGAGGTAGAAGATACCTGATGTTTCTCTGGCAAGATTCAACCTGCATAGGATTTTTCATTTCTTTTAGTCAAATTCAGACTACACAGCACCTAGGTCAAAACCGAGGAGAATGGTGAAGACTTGAATGTTAGCAAAAGAAAAGTGAGGCTATAAGAGCTGAGTATATTCCTTAAAATAAGCATCTAACTAAAGGTCTATATACCATTAGTATAGGCAGTATGATGCAAGAATTTTAGGGCAAGAAAGCTTGTATATGTCATGGAAGGCCAAAAGTCACATGATATCCTTGTCTGTAAACATTTCCATTTCTAGTTTTGAACAGCCATTTAGTGCTGTTTCGTTCAGGTAAGTACCTGCATGCTTGTATGTGCCCACATGACTTACAGACTGTAGTGGAGTGACTCTAGGTAGCTTATGGGGGTAGACAGGATCGTTTCTTGCCAGTGCACAGAAATGAGCATTATTAAACCTTGGGGTTTGTATTATCATGAAATATATTTAGAAAGTGAGGAGGGAGATGTCTTCAATATGCTGCCCTGAAAGCGGAGATAAGCACTGCAACAGCTGAAACATATCTAGGTAATGATTAGGTCCATCTTACAGCATAGTCGAAACTGCTGAATCTCTCTCTTCAAAACTGCTGGAAGAAAATCCGATTTATATGGATTGCTACATCTGTTAGTTCATTTAGTAGAGTTGTAAAGCATAGACTGTTGATAAGAGAAGTTAAAGATACAAGAAAGCTATTCTGATGAAGTGAAACTATTCTAGGAATTTTGGTGGGGTTCTTGTGTTTAAAACATCACTTCTTACTAGTCTCTTCAAAAGTTATTTAGGCCTATTATGGGATGGAAATTTATTGGCCATGTTGCCAAAATAGAACAGATGTCTTTAATAAATATTTGTTAGGTATTTGGAAGGGGAATATGTATCTATTGCATAAAATCAGACAAAGGATCAAAAATTTGAAACAGTATCTATGAGGCATAAGTGCTATTCCCTTGACAGACCTTGCTGACTTGTTCCATGTCCACACAGGGGAGAAAGGTTTCTACCACTTTGGTGGCAATTCCTCATAATTTTGTAGAATTTGGCATAAGTGCAAAGGAATCTGATGTGCCTCCACTTGAAAAGTTCAAGTGGAAAGACCCAGCTGTGACTGGAAACTGGTTATCTTGATTCCAGTCCTGGAGAAAATAACGATTCTCTTTATTGAAATAAAGGCTTTAGTGGAAGGAATAGGGCTCAAGAATAATTTGTCTGATAAACCTCTCATTGAAATTGTCCATGGAGACTCATAGCTGAGTCAAGATATTTCTAGTGATGATAGAAGAGACTCCAGAGGTAATGTTTATGCTTTTCCAATGTCTGGAAGAAAACAAACAGGAAAAACCCCCCAGTCTGCTGGTAGAATTTGTAAATAACACATACTGGTAAATAGTGATTAAAACGTGCAGCACATTGTGTTCAAAAATGTGCATGTCCTTAAAAAAGCAAGTACTAATCTAGATAAGAAATTTGAGCTGTAAGTGTAGAAATTTGTATCCTGAAGAACAGAACTCTGAAAAGGCTATAGAGATCATTGTGGAAAAGCAATGCGATATGAGGCAAAACCACTAAATATTTATACACATATAGTCATATGATACATGTTTTGTGTGTCAATTCATATAACATTCATATCTATGTAAACGCATACATATATGTGTATAGTATAGATAGCATATAGTGCTATGCATCCAGTACATATTATCATGTATCATATCCATGTATGTGGATGCTTACCCTACCATATAATTAAATATTTCCATGTCAGTAAATGTGTAAACAGAGCAACAGTGAACAGAAGTGAAGTGATTTCATTTGTGTGAGCTTAGTGGGGAAGGTAGCTTGGAAGATAAGTCGATGGCAGTATGGATCATCATGGGGAAAAAAAGCTCCAAGTTACTGAAGAAAGCCTTAATTAAATAAGTGCTATAATAGTGCAATATGTTTTAAATTATGCATAAGTATATTCCACCAAGTCTCTTTGCTTCTGCGCATATCAGACCAAACTCGAGGAATAAGCACGTGTGTTGTTCAATTAGATTGCAGGCATTTTAAAGAGCTCCCTCTACTGCATTCTTTTTAGAGAAATAAAGAACTGATATGAACAAAACGAACAAAAAACTTGAGAACACAACAAAACTGTGACACAGGTATAACTGATGTGCTTTTTGAAAATGGAATAGCATTCCAGCACTAACCTTCTGCTGGACGAGATAATGGTAAAATTGCTTGCTTGCTGATATGCTCAAAAAATAATTCACTGTGATTTATTACTGAGCAGGACAGAATGTGAAATGTCTTTAATAAGCCTAGTGAATAACTAGCTTGGATAACTAGACTTGAATAACTAGGGAGAAAATCTTACACGTTTTGTGCCATATTCCCGTAACTAAGTTTACAGCTTTTGTGAGAGCTGAACATGACCTTGCTTGGGAGCCTTTGGGTCAGCTGCTGAGGTGCAAACTGGTGTTAAAGGAATTCCTGCAGAGTGGAGGAAAGAAGGAAAGAGTTGAAGCTGTAGTAGATGCTTTCGAAAACTGTAGTTGTAATGGGGACAAACTTTTCATGTGAGGGAGCAGACAATACATGTCATGAGGTGGCTTAACTTTTCATCTGAGAAACAAAGCACTGATATGGACAAAAAAAACGAACAAAAAAACTGAGAACACAACAAAACTGTGAC
>VZTJ01005625.1:874243-901287 GCA_013397795.1 Orthonyx spaldingii | reverse complement strand
GGCCGGTGACGTCACAGCGCTGTCAGCGCCCGCCGCCTCCCATTGGCTGCCGCCGTCCGGCCCCGCCCCCGCCCCACGTGGGGCCGCCCGAGTGCCGCAAAATGCGGAGCGGATCCGGAGCGGAGCGGAGTCACCGCGGGGCCGCTGCCCCCGCGCCCTTCCCGCCTCCGCCGCCATTCCCTGCCCTTCCTCATTCCCTGGTTCTGCCTCCTTTCGGCCTTGGTTTTTGGCGTTTTCCCAGTGCAGGCAGCAGCTCTTTGTAAAGCCCCTGCACCGTGCAGGGCGCGTCGGGGTGAAATTGGGGGATCCAGTGGGGCACCCACAGGAGCACCCATCGGGATGGACATTGGGTGCCTGTTCAGTCACCCATTGGGGCATCCATCCCTTGGGGTATCCACGGGGGCACCCATCGGGATGTCCACTGGAGTCCCCCTGGGGTGCCCATTGAGTGACCCATTGAGGAGCAAAGCCCCTCCGGCAGGCAGATCCTGGGACAGGGTTTGGGATAATGTGGGAGCACAGCTCTCCGAAGTATGAAGATCAGGAGCAGCTCCTGGAACCGCCAGTGTCGGAGAAACAGGGAAAATTAACGGCAAGGAGCAACCCTGGCAATGCTGGTGGTGAAACTGGTCCTTATTGCTGCTGCACAGGGCTCTCTCCGGCAGCTCCTGCTGCCCAGGGCACCCAGGGTGACCGGGATTTAGGGGAGGAACGTGAGCGGTGCTGCCGGTGCCGCACGCTCCCAGCGGTCCCAGGAGATCCCAAAGCAAAGGGAACAGCACCTGGAAATCCTCCCCTCAGGGAGGCACTCGGGAATGGGACACACTGCCCTTCCTCAGCGCTCTGCCCTTCTCCCACCTCATCCTGGGCTCATTCCCGGCAGGAAAGGGGGGATTGTCCCCTCTGCCCTCTTAGCTGAGGCCCCACCTGCAGAGCTGCTCCAGCTCTGGATCCCAACATCAGCAGGACCTGGAGCTGCTGGAGCTCCTCTGGAACCAGGCTGGGAGAGCTGGGAATGTTCATCTGGAGAAGAGAAGGCTCCAGGGAGAGCTCAGAGCCCCTTCCAGGGCCTAAAGGGGCTCCAGGAGAGCTGGAGAGGGACTGGGGACAAGGGATGGAGGGACAGGACACGGGGAATGGCTTCCTAGTGGAAAAGTGGAGATTTAGATGGGATATTGGAAAGGAATTCCTGGCTGTGAGGGTGGGGAGGCCCTGGCTCAGGGTGCCCAGAGCAGCTGTGGCTGCCCCTGGATCCGTGGCAGTGCCCAAGGCCGAGTTGGAACCTGGGATAGTGGGAGATGTCGTTGCCCATGGCAGGGGGTGGCACTGGATGAGCTTTAAGGTCCCTTCGAAACAACTCCTGGATTGAAGGATTCTGTACAATCCTCACTCTGTACCAACTGAGCTGGGAAAATGTGGAAAAGGGGGGGTGATTCCCTTAGTGGGGCTGAGCCAGACCCTCTGTCCCAGGGACTTTCCAGGGCCACACTCAGGGGATGTGAGGCCACGGGGAGACGAACAGAACACGGCGATTTTGCACTGAAAATTCACTTTATTGCTCAAAATAGAACCCATTAGCTGGGCTGTGCCCCTCCCCCTGTGGTACTTATGGACAAATTCTGATTTTTACTTAATGGTTTCCCTGAAAAGGTTGTAATTTTCTTCCCATTCCCATCGAGCTGCAGCTCCAGCGCTGTTGTGGTGAACTCCAGCGGCCGAGGATGGCTCCCGTTAATTGATATTCCTCATGCTGGGACTGCACGGAAAGAGGAGATGTTTTATTTTAGCTTATTAAAACTCACCTGGTTGGGGGAAAAAAAGGAATCAAAAGAACGATTAGGGGTGAAAGGAAACGTTCTGGTTCATATTGATTTAAGATCTGCTTAAATTGATATTTGCACATCCCAATTAGAAACCCGTGATCTTTTCCCATAACTTATTTTTCTTTTTCTGAGTTGGGTTTTCTTTTTCGGAAGGATCTTGGGAAAAGTCCTGGTGGAGAAGCCGCTGTCTCCTCTCCCCGCTGGCCACGAGGTGCCTTTGTCACCACGAGTGGGGACATCGTGTCCCTCCTCTCCACGAGGATGGAGACACCTCCAGGTGAGGATGAGGATGAGGAGGAGGAGGAGGGCTTTGGGGACATTCAGTGGCACTCAGTGTCACCATTCCGGTGCCTTGCAAAGGGCAGCTTCCCACGGGCTCCTGTCCCCACGGAGAGCGGGAGCCTTTGGGGTTTCAGGTGACGTGATGATCCCTCCCTGGGGATGTCACAGCCCCAGGGGTGGCTTTGCCCTGCTGTGCCCGTTCCTGGTGCCCTGTGAGGTGGCACAGCCGGGAAAGGAAGCCGGAGACGTTCCTTCCCCCCAGAGCTGTTGTGACACTTGGTGACACCGTCCTGTCCCCCGCGGCCTTTCGGGGAAACCGTCGGAGCTGCGCTTCCCCTTCCCCTTCCCAGAGCTCCCCTGCGGGCACAGCCGCTGTGCCCATCCTCCCACGGTGGCACTGCCACCCCCCGGCCCCGCTGACCCCTCGGGGGTGTCCACAGCCCCCCAAGCCCCCGTGGCGCAGCTGTGGGACACCAGGGAGGGAGAATCCCACGGGATGAGGGCAAGGACGGCTGGAAGGGTCTGAACATCCTGCACAGCCACGGCCGCCGCCGGCCTGCTGCGGGACACGGGTCCGGAACGCCCTGACAGGACACGCGTCTTTCCCAAAATCTCCGTCTGCCCGTCCCACGCCGTCCCCGAGCTCTGGGAGGGGCTGCAGCTCCCTCGGGCCATGCGGGTTTGCTGCAGGGCCGCAGGAGCGGGCGGCGGGCACAGAGGCGGTTCCCGGCCGCACACACGTGTGCACACCGATGCCACACACACCCGCACCCACGTGTGGCCCCGGTGTCCCCTCCTCCCTCCCTCCCTGCCCGGCGCAGCCGAGCTCGCCCGGCGTGACGGGAGCCGCCCCAGAGGTGACTTTATCGCTGACAAGGCGGTCCCAGCCCCGGTCAATGGTGTGTGTTTACATTGCAGGTGACATTATCTGCCCTCCGCGCAGGGCAGGACCCTGCCTGCCAAATTCCCTTCAGCTTTCAAGTTTATCTAAACAAGGATTTCAGAGTGGGAAGGCGGCGAAGCGCTCGGGAGCGAGCAGCCCCGGCAGCCCGGATATTCGGCTTTGCGGGGAGCTGGGCCGTGTCCGCTCTCGGCAGGGAGGTTTCCCAGCCCCCCCGGCAGGAGAGGGCTCAGCGCTGCGTCCCTCTGGGCTCGGTGGTGGTGGCCGCAAGGACCCGCGGCGGGTCCCGGGCAGCACCGGCACGGGCTGGTGGGAGCTGTCCCTGCCCGTGGCAGGGGCTGCCTGAGACCTTTGGGTTCCCTTCCCCCCCCAAAGCCGCTCCGTGAGCCGGTGACGTCTCCAGGCGGCTCCGGGAAGAGCGGGGCCGCCGGTGTTGCCACAACAGGCCCCGATTGCCGCGGCTTTCACAAGCGGAGCTCCCGCTGACCTCGCCCTCGGCCGCGGAGCTGCTTGAGCAACGCCAGCGCCCGGCCCGGCCCGGCGCCTCCGGCTGCGCCGCACGGCCGAGGGGGCCTGGGGGAGCAACCGGCTCGGGACCCCCCGAAACCTCGCCGAGCCCCCGGGAGGCTCCCAGCACCTAAACCAACACTCTCCTCCCGTGTGTCCCCGGATTTGGGACTGGGGGTGAGGAGCACCCGTGGGTGCTCTTGGTGCTGGAGGGAGGGAGAGCCCCAGGACACTCCTGGCAGCTCCAAAGAGCTGGAATGACAAAATTCTGGCCAGGAAGTTGGAACAGCAGGAGGAGGGACCGTGCCCGGGACTCGACTGCAGCTCAGGTCCAAACCCAGCAGCTCCAGTTTGGGTTGGGAGGGACCTTAAAGCTCATCCAGTGCCACCCCCTGCCACGGGCAGAGACACCTTCCACTGTCCCAGCCTGCTCCAAGCCCCGTCCAGCCTGGCCGGGAGCACTTCCAGGGATGGGAATGTCCAAGGAAGTGAAATCCTCCGGAGCGAGGTGGGAGAGGAGGGCAGCTTTGGCTGTCCCGGTGACATCCCCCTCATGGCCCGTGACTCGAGCCGAGTCTCTCTGGGATCCCCATGGATACTCCTGGATGCTCCTGGGTGATCCTGGGTGCTCCTGTGTGCTCCCGGGTGCTGTCCCGTGCCCGCCGCCCCCGGGTCCCGGCCCGCGATCCCGCAGGCTCACCTGCCCTCCCTTCCCGGGGCAAACAGCTCAGCCCCGGCTTTTGCTGAGCCCTGTCTAATTATAGATATTATATTGCAAATGGCTTTTGGGCCTGCTAATGGTATTACTGGTGTTATTCTTCTACTTGTTAATTATAACCAATTTGTTTGGGATGCCTTCCCAGTTTTCGGCTGTAATTGCTCTCCCCATTCCCTGATGGCTGTGACTCAGCAGAAACTCCGCAGTTTCGCTCAGGGATGAGGTTTCTCTTTGTCTCTCCTGCCAAGCGTGGCTGCAGACGCTGCCTGAGCGGCGTGGCCACTGCTCCCACCCCGCCGGTGGCCACGGGAGGGGCCGGCAGGGGTGCAGGGGTTCGGGGCCGGTGCCCACGCGGGGCTGGAAGCGGGACCGCGGCAGCTCCGCGTCCCCTGAGCGGTCGGGCCCGGGTTCGGGATGCTCTGGAGGAGCCGGGTCAGGGCTGTGACCCGCGAACCATCCCGGGGTCCCGCCTGTGAAATCCCAGCGAACTCCGTGTGGCCGAAGGCGTAGCCCGGGGAAGGGGGGAATATTAAAGGATTGTTTTCTTTTGCTTATTGCTAAATTCTTAAGAAGTTTGCTCTTCTCCTCTGGCCGGCATGAACTGCAGATAAGTTATTTGGTAAGCGAGTATTTCAGCAGAACAGCCGCTCAAGTAGCCTAATACACACATTAGAGTCTATTTGCACTTAAAAGAAGTGGGAGGCATTAAATCAGCCCCTGGCCAGATAGGCATTGTATAAACAAGAGCTGTTAACTCCTACTTGATAGCGGTGATAGCGAGGGAAAGCAAAACAGCCCTGCAGTGTCACCGGCGACCTGACACAACTTGTTGCAGGTCTGGGCAGAAAAAGAAAACAAACCCCTGGGAGTTCATGGCTGCGGGAGGGCGGCGGGCGGGGGGATGATCCCAAACCCTCCCCCGGCCCGGGGGGAGCTGTCAGCGGCCAGACAAGCGGCGGACACGCTCATGGACCTGCGAAGGCCTCCGGGAGCTCGGGACGGGGGGTTCATCCCGGCCAAGCCCTCGGCGTCGGGGGGTTTCCATCCCGGATCCCTCTCCGGCTGCGCGGGGCCGGGGGGATGCTGCCGCCGAGGTATTAATGAAATTTATGAGTCAGAGCGAGCGAAAGAAACTGTTTTCAGCTGACTTCACTCACCACTTCCTCTCGTCGCCTTCGCCTCTCCCGGCAGCCCACTTATCTCCGCCTGGAGCGGTGCCCACCGCCCCTGCCCGGGCCGCTCCCGGGAAGGGCCGCAGAGCTCACTCCGCGCCCGCTGCGGAGCTCCCTCCCTCCCTCAAGCACTCTCAAGTTGTTCTCTGTGGCTGATCAAATGTCAAAACAAGCTGCCCCTGTGATTTGGAGAGCTTTTAAACAGGAAAACATTCACGGCTGGGACACGAGAGCGCCGGGCTGCGCCGGCAGCGGGAGCAGCCCCAGCTCAGCGCGGCCCCGGGAGCTGCTGGGCTCCTTGGGATCTCTTCTGGGGGATTGTCCCTGTGGAGCTGCCAGCGTTGAGCCCACGGCTCCCCAAAGCCAGCACTGGTGTCCTGTGGCATTGGGGCTCCATCCATCCATCCATCCATCCATCCATCCATCCATCCATCCATCCATCCATCCATCCATCCATCCATCCATCCTTCCATCCATCCATCCTTCCATCCATCCTTCCATCCATCCCCTGCTGGGCCCCATCCCTGTGTCCCACTCTGATTCTCACCCTTGGTTTATAACCTGACCCTAAACCAGGTGCTTTGGGGCTCAAGCAGCGCCCTCAGCTCTGTCCTGGCTCTGCAGCCCTGGAGGGTGGAGGGGACCAACCCTCAGGTTCAGCCTCAGCCTCGCTTCCCACCCCAAATCCTTCCCGAGCTCTGGGTTTCCCGCTTTGCCAGGGCTCCCGCTCCAACCTCCCCACCAAGCAACCCCCGGGGGGCTATGCCACCGCCAGCACCCCCGGTGCCATCTCTGGGGCTGGGAGGGGCCTGTGCCCGCTGCCACCACGGGAAGGCGCCGGGAGCGGACAGGCAGCGGCTTTGTCCCAGTGCCAGGCGAGGAGAGCGCTGCGGGTTTGTTTTCAGACAAATGAATGGATTTCAGTGTTTGACCAACGCCGCGGGGAATGCCAGGCCCTGGGATTTGGCAGCAGGGCTGACACTCGTCAGCTCTGGTTCTTGCAGGAGGGAGCAGCCTGCTGGCCCTGCTGTCCCCGCTGTCTCTACTGTCCCCGCTGTCTCTGCTGTCCCCGCTGTCTCTGCTGTCCCCACTGTCTCTGCTGTCCCCACTGTCCCCACTGTCCCAGCCCTCCGGAGGGCAGTGAGGTGCGTGGGGCCATTCTGGGAAGATCCAGCAAATCCTCGGGACTGCCGCATCCTGAGAGCTTTGTCAGCCAGCCGGGAAGTTCGAGAAGGGCTCCACACTCTTTGGGGACAGCCAGGGCACAGCCTGGAGCAGGGCGGCTGCGGGAGGGACGGAAGGATCCCTGAGGAGCCCGACCTTGGCGATGGAGCAGCCGTGCCAACCCCACGGGAGCCGAGGGCCAGGATTTTCCATGGGGGGCTCTGGTACAGGCACTTCCCTGCTCCGGTGCTCGGCGTGTGGCACAGCTCAGCCCGGCCTGGGGTGGGAATTCCCAGGGGAAAAGCCATGGGAATGACAGCCCTGCACCCCAAACAGCCTCGGAGAGGGCAGCACCAGGAGCTGCCGTGCCCGGGTGATGCTGCAGCAGGAGCTGAGCCCAGCCTGAGAAACGGCCCTGACCGAAGGGCCCAGCCCAGCTCCCAGTGAATCATCCGGGGATGGAGGCAATCGCCCGCCTCTGGAAGAGCAGCAGCTGCCTTTCCCTGCGGTGTTTGGAGGAGGAGTCAGGGCTTTCCAGTGAGTGTTAAAATCATAGGATCGTGGAATTCCAAATGGTTTGGGTTGGGAGGGACATTAAAGCTCATCCCAGCCCACCCCTGCCATGGACAGGGACACCTTTCACTGTCCCAGGGTGCTCCAAGCCCTGTCCAACCTGGCCTTGGACACTGCCAGGCTTTTTGCAGGTGGCTCCTCGGCTGTGCCCGGCTGGGGCAGCCACAGACATCCTGGCCTGTTCTGGGTGCTCTGCCCGGCTGGGGCTCCGGGGCAGCCACAGATATCCCGACTCAGGCTCATTCCTGGTGCTCAGCACGCGGAGCCCTAACCCTAACCCTAACCCTAACCCAGCCCAGCCAGCTGGGACGGCCCTGGCTCCGCTCCGGTTGTGCAACGAGCCCGGGGCTGAGCCAGGAGCCAAACCCACACTCCTGACCCGGCCACAGCTCGCCCACGGCGGGTACAGGCTGGGACACGCTCCACTCCCAGCTTCCTGGTGCTGCCCTGCACGGGGAACACGGGAACACATCCACGGGGCTCCCTCTCCTTTGGACACCTTTGATCCCGGCCTTGTGGCTGCCTGACTTCGTGCCGTGGATGCACAGAGCAGGATGAGGATCCAGCTCTGTTTCATGGAATCCCAGCATGGTTTGGAATGGAAGAAACCTTAAAGCCTGTCCCATCCCATCCCATCCCATCCCATCCCATCCCATCCCATCCCATCCCATCCCACCCCCTGCCATGGGCAGGAACACCTCCCACTGTCCCAGGTTGCTCCAAGCTCATCCAACCTGGCCTGGAACATTTCCAGGGATGGGGCAGCCACAGCCTGGGCCAGTGGAAGGGGTCCCTGGGAGGACTGGAAGGCCTTTGAAGGTCCCTTCCAACCCCTACCGTCCTGGGATTCTGGGATTCCGAGGGAAGCCCTGTCCCTCCCCGGTGCCGAGGTGGCCGCTCCAAGGACTGTGGGTCACATCACCCTCCTGCTGTGGTACCATCAGCCCCTCCAACAGCTCCGGATACTCGGTGCCAGCTCCCTGAGGGGTTTGGAACCCAACCTCCCCGGCCCCCAAACCCAAGGGAAAGGACAAAGCACCAAGTGATGCCCCTGGAGCACGAGCAATTCCTGCTTGGATGACGAATGTTCCTATTTCTTGCTTTAAGAGAGAGCAATGAAAGCTGCCTGAGCCGGCATTTATCAGGGGTGCCTGCAAAGGGGCACCAGACAGCCCCAAATAAATCCCAAAAATAAATGGGATTGTGGGCCTGCTGTTCCACCTTCCGATGCTCCCTCACCTCGGCCCTCTGCGGGTGCCCGTCAGAGCAGTGAGGAGCCTTCCTGGGCCCCTTTCAGCTCCATCATTACGGACATCCCGGGCCGCCTCGGGAAATCCTTCCCGGGTGATGCTCTGGACGAATCCGGTCATTTCTTGCGCTGGGGTTTGGACATCAGAGAGGCCTCGTCCCTGTGCTGTTATTTTATTAAATCATTAAAAGACACTTCTTTAATAGCTCCAGAAATATCATTTTTTTCATGTGGCTGGGGCTGCTCCCACCTGGAACAGGCACAAATCCTCTGGCAGGTTCAAAGCTGTCTGGCTTCTACTGCTCCGCCGGGAGTTGGGGATAATTGGAAGGAGCGCGTTCAAAGGAGCCCGAGGTCGGCGGAGCTGACACCGCGCGGTGCCTCCCGCCGAGCCCGAGCCACCGGCCCGGCCCGGCCCGCTGCTGCCGCCGTCCCGAGGGATAATTTATGGCCGAAGCGAGGGCCAGGAGCCGGCCCCAGAGCCCGCAGCCTGTCCCGACACGCCGCTGTCGGTGCGCGGAGATTAAAGGCTCCTGCTCGGCAGCGGGGAAATGCAAATGCTGCTGGAACGAGCTGTTAATTGTTAAACCGCAGCGCTTCGGGGGAATCATCCCTGGAACACCTTGTGCGGCTCAAAGCAGCCCCGGAGCTCCCCGGGAAGGGGCTCGGGAGAGGAGGATGTGCCTTGTTTAGGGCTGTGCCGGATGTAAAGCGGTGGGGAGAGGTGTGGGAACGGGGAAAGGGAAATTGGAGAAGCGTGGAAGGAGAGGGTCAGGGGACAGCTCTGGTGGCCGCGGCTCAAATCCCTTGGGGATCCCATGGAACGGGACCCCCTGGTGGACGGGGAGATGTGGGGGCGGAGGGGCTCAGCCTGCCCCTGGGAAAGGCCGATTCCATCGGGAATGGCCCGGGCACGGCACCGGGGCTGCGGAAGCTCCAGCAGCTCTCCCCGAGGCCAGGGCTGTTCTCAGCTCGTTGTCACCACGTCCAGCTCCGACCGTCGCTGCCCCGGGGCTTTGAGGCCCTGGCAGGAGCTGCTCTGTCCCCGTCCCGCCCTACTGGGGCCGAGCTCCGGTGTTTCCTACCGGGAAGGAGCGGGAGAGGCGGCCCAACCCAGAGAGAAGTGACCCCAAATCCAGCCTGGGACAAAACCCGCAAAACCCCTGCAAAGGGTGGCCGTGGGCCCGGCACCACAGCCCCCGTGGGCACCCGGAGGTCCCTGCGTGAGGAAAACGTTCCAGAGCACCGGGATATTTTTTCCCTGGCTTTGGGAAGACAGAGAACCCCCCGGGCAGAGAGCGGCTCCTTCAGAGCCGGGTTTCGACAACCAGGAACTCGTGTGTGTCTTGGATCGGACTCCAGTGCGGCTGGGGCCATGTGCGAGATGTAATTTAAGCTCCAGCTCCGGGCCCAAATGTTCTCCAAGTGCGGAGGTTTTGGCACCGAGGGTTTGGTTTGGTCCCAGCTTTCATGGCAAATTGAATAATCACAGGAGGGGGAGGAACGAACGGGGAGAGAGCAAGAGAAAAAAACCCCAACAACTCTCGACAGTTCTTCCAAAAGGGGAAAGAAGCAAAACACATTTTGGCTTCCTCAGCCCTGAGCCGGAGTTATTTCCCTCTAGATCTGGAGCAGCCTTTCCAACAACCTTTTTCAATTTAGCTTTTTATTAAAATCAAGCCGTGCCCTGGCGAATCCGTGTGGAGCTGCCTCCTGCCACGGCCGTGCCCGGCTCTGCAGCTCCTGCTCGTGCTGCTGGCGCCCCAACAAACATTCCCGGCCCTGCTGCCGAGGCCTGGGGCAGCGGCTGCCCGGCAAGCCCGGCCGCAGGTCCCGGGCACCTATTTAAATCACCTACTGTTGTGCTGACTTTCTGGCCTCGTCTATCTTTTAATTATTCCCATGTTTACGGTTTGCTGCGGCTTACAGGATTTCTCCCCTCAAATGCCTGTTTTCCTGACAATTAGCCCTGCTCGCTGGAGAAGCACGGATGAGGAGCGGGAGGCGGAGCTCAGCACCAAAATCCAAACCTCCCTCCTCGCTCCAGCCAGCCCCGGTTCAGCACTGGGAGCAGCCCTGGATCAAGAGCGGGATTGGGATCAGCCTGGGCCCAGCCCCAGCTCAGGTCAGCACCGGGACCAGCACTGGATCAGCACCGGGACCAGCCCTGGATCAGCACCGGGACCAGCCCTGGATCAGCACCAGATCCAGCACTGGATCAGCACCAGGACCAGCACTGGATCAGCACCGGGACCAGCTCCAATTCACCCCATCCCAGCTCAGCACCGGACCAGTTCTGGCTCAGCTCTATCCCAGTCCATCACCGGACCAGCCCTGGATCACATTTAGGATCAGGCCCAGCCCCGGCTGAGCCCCACGCCCTCGGTGCCTGCCCTGCAGTGGGAGCCCTAGGGGCCGGAGGCGGCTCCGGACACTCCCCACGACCCAAGGAAGAGGTGCCCAGAGAAGCTGTGGCTGCCCCTGGATCCCTGGCAGTGCCCAAGCCCAGGCTGGACGGAGCTTGGAGCACCCTGGCACAGCGGGAGGTGTCCCTGGCCATGGCAGGGGTGGCACTGGGTGACTTTAACGTCCTTCCCACCCCGAGCATCCCAGGATTCCGTGATCCCATCCCAGCACGCACCTGCAGCCAGAGACACCCCAGGGTCAAACCCCAGCTGTAAAGCTGCAGCTGAGCCCCTGCAGGGGGAGTTTTGGGGTGCCGGGGGGGTGTCGGGGGCCAGCAGCATCCCCCCCAGCCTGCACCGCCGCCGGGCCCTCCCGAGGCAGCGTTTCCCGGCCTGAGGCAGGAGGGAGGTCGCTGTTAATCAGCTACAAACGATTAAGTCATTGGCCCAACCGCTTCGCTGCTACTTTTGCAAGGAATTAGGCCCCTATAAAATCAAACAGCATGAATCTCCGAGATTTACACGCTGCTTTCTTAACAGTTTTCAGTATATTTCAATAGTTAATAAAACTAAATGCTGCTTTGTGTAAAAGGTAATAGATTACAATCGGGGGGATTTTACTGGCACTCAGTGTGCTCAGCTAACACCTCATACGTTCACCTTGGAATCCACGGAAAGCACTTTGTGCAGATTAAAAGCAGATTTATCACAGATGTGCCTCAACATTATGCTTGGCTTGAACCATTAGACTCCTGGAGTTTAAAGGTTAGACTTTAATGACTTCAAGGAAGTCGGGTGCTTTTTAAAGCTTTAAATAAGCAGCTCGGATACTCCTGGCATTCCCAAACAGGGCAGACTGGTTACGGGCTGCTCCAAGGATGCAGAATTTCCACTCCGGAGTCTGCTGGGCACAGCCCTTTGAAGCAGGCACAGCTCAGGAGTTTAACCCTCATGCAAATTTATAATAAATTATTTACCAGATGAAAGTGCTCTCCTGAAAACTTTGGTGGTGGAGCAGCTTCCCCTCCCCATGGATGGGGTGGGAGAGCTCGGCTGCGGGGTTTGCTGCCTGAGAAATGAACCCTGGAATGGGACATTTGGAGTTATCCCATCCCACGGACAGGGACCTTCCACTGTCCCAGGCTGCTCCAGCCTGGCCTTGGACACTGCCACGGATCCAGGGGCAGCCACAGCTGCTCTGGGCACCCTGTGCCAGGGCTTCACCCCCCTCACACCCAGGAATTCCTTCCCAATGTCCCATCTGTCCCTGTGTCTGTCAGTTTGAAGCCATTCCCTGTGTCCTGTCCCTCCTTCCCTTGTCCCCAGTCCCTCTCCAGCTCTCCTGGAGCCCCTCAGGCCCTGGAAGGGGCCCTGAGCTCTGGGATGTGTGTCCGGCCTCTGCCAGTGCCCACAGGAAGATGCTCCAACAACAAAACCCCCCCAAACAAAGCAGGACAAAGTTTCTGCCGGATTTTTTCCTCCTCCCAGCCATAACCAGCGTGAAAATCCCAGCAGAGCTTCCCCCTCGGAGCTCTCCTCCCGCTCTCCGCAGTTGGTTTGCTGCCCTGGCGGACGGCAGCCGCTGACAGCGTCCCGAGCTCTGACAGGCGATGGCTCAGTGGAGCTGAAAATGCCTTCGCAGGTTTCTGGCTGATGGGTGCCCCGGCAGGATGCGGCTGGAATGCCGGGGGAGGCTGGATCCGGCCCCGGGGCAGCGGGAACGGGGAGATGCTCGGCGGTGATAGAAGTGTGGCTGGGGATGGCCACGGAGCCGAGCCCTTGTTCTCCGGGGTGATAAAGGAGGAACGATTTGTATTTAAAAGCGCTGTGAACCTTTGGCTCCCGGAGGAATGATCTGGGATGAAGATGGATCATGGAATGGCAGGATCACAGCAGGGCTTGGGTGGGAAGAGCTCACCCCGTTCCACCCCCGCCAGGGCAGGGACACCTCCCACTGTCCCAGGCTGCTCCCAGCCCTGTCCGGCCTGGCCTTGGACACTGCAGGCATGGAACAGCCACCACCTCTCTGGACAGATCCTTCCACCAGCAGAGTCCCAGAGTCTCCCATGCGGGAGAAAGCGGGAGCAGTGGTGGGGATGGAAGTGACAGCAGGGGAAGGATTCTGCTTTTCTGGGAACAGTGATGGAACCCGGCCCTGCCCTGACACCGCCTCTGCCTCTGCACTGGGAGCCCCTGTCCAGAGTGTCCGGAGTGCCCAGAGTGTCCGGAGTGCCCAGAGTGCCCAGAGTGCCCGGAGTGCCCGGAGTGTCTGGAGATGTTGTGGTGCTCGGAGGAGACACCTGGATGAGGAGACACCTGGACGAGCTCCCGAGGACGAGCTCCAGGCCCTCGATGGAGTTGCCTGCGGTGCTCCAGGACCTCTCTGTGCTCCTCCGTGCCAAGTTTGGGTTTCCCCATCCCCGTCCTGCGTCTCCCCCGTGCCGGGAGCAGATCCCGGAGCTGCCGGGCTCCGCCGAGCTCTGCCTGCGGCCGGAGCAGCCCGGAGCTCGCGGTGCTGGGGGGAGATTCCGGCAGAGCAGCCGTGCATGTTTGATGTGGTTTAAATTAACCTCGATCGCTGTCTAATATTTTAAAAAGACACTTTTTCTAACATGCGGGAATAATGTAGGAGAACTAATGTTCCCTCCTGAAATGCCTTTCAGGATCATGATAAAAGTGCACTTTAATCTGCTGTGAGAAGGCTCCGGGAGGGAGAGACGTCACCCGGACAGGTGGAATCGTGGAATAAATACAATCGTTAATGAGGAGGAAGAATTTGCATCTCCCAACTTTTCCACAACACCTGCTCTGCTGTTTTTTGGGGTTTTTTCCAATCAGCTTTATTTTGTTTCCTGAGGGTCCAGAGAACCCAGGGATTTGGATTGTGGCCCTTAATAAGCGATACCTCCAAAGGCTGTAAAATGTCAGGGAGACAGCGCTTGGGAACTGCGTGCTCCATTAAGTTTTCCCTATGAAATTAAGCACCTTTATTGCCTTAAATGAGAGTTACAGCCTAGCGACGGCCCCATGCAAATCTGCAGCGGCATTCCCGAGCCCAGGGCTGCTTCCCACCGCTGCGGGAACGGCGAACGGCCCCAGCCCGGGCCCTCCCTGCCCAGGGCCGCATCCCAGCGGGAGGAGCCCGGAACTGGGGAACGGGGGAGTGCGGGGTGCCGGGCATGGGGCGGGAGGGGGCTGGGTGCGGGCTGTCCCCAGCCCCACACGGCAGGAGGGAGCCGGGATACGGGGCGAGTCCTGGTCCTGGGCCCCATCCCAGCTTCCCACAGAGGCTTCACCAGCTGGGATGGTTCCCAACTGCCCCCGTGGACAGCAGCTGCTATGGACACTGCCGGCGAGCTGTGGTCACCACGGTGTCACCCCAAACATCGGCATCACCCCTAAGTATCAGCATCACCCCTAAACACCAACACCCTTCAATACCAGCATCACCCCTAAATATCGGCATCATCCCTAAATATCAGCATCACCCCTAAACACCAACATCATCCCCAAACATCATCATCCCCATACACTGTCATCATCCCTAAATATCAGCGTCACCCCCAAACAGCAGCATTCCTGAAACGCTGCTCGGGGAGCAGGGATGGAGGTGGCAGCGGAGGGGACACCGCCCCTCGCTGAAGCTCCCCCTGCCCTGGATCATTCCTGCTCCTCTCCCAGGTCCTGAACAGGGTTCCCTGTCAGGGGTCCCAGGTCCCAGGCAGGAGCTCCAGGTCTCAGTTTGGGGTCCCAGCGTGGCTTTCCCAGCGCCCAGGAGCCCGCGGGCAGCACAAATCCCGCGTGGAGCAAAGCCCAGCGCGGCCTCGGCCGGGGCTCCCTCACTGTTTCCTTAACTCACCGGGCACTAAAAACCCGGGAGGGAAAGGGAACAATAAAAAAGGGGAGTTTTCCTTGGCGATGCCGCCGGGAAGCGCTGACAAAGCTGCTCCCGGCAGCGCGCAGCGGGAGGGGGAAGCGCTCTTTGCTCTGCCTGTCTCCCGCTGAACGAGGCTCGGCTTTAATGGGCTCGGTACCTACAAGGCGCAGCTGACAACAAAGATGTTCCACTAAACCTAACACGAGAGGGAAACAGCTCCAGCACACAGTGAGTAATTAGAATCTAATTAATCTGCATTTCACAAGAGAGGCAGAGATGTCAGAGGCAAAAAAAAACCCCCAAACCCTCCTCCCCGAGATGAAAGGGCTGGCGGAGCAGAGCGAGGGGTGGCTTGGAACGCTCCCCCCGCCAGGGCCGCGGGAGCCGGGCGGGACGAGCAGGATTAAACGGGAGCAGGTGGGGCGGTGACAGGTCTGGGAGCCGCGGCCAGCAAAGGTGTGTGCGGGTCAGCGGAACGGCGCTGGAAATATCCGAACAGCAACTTCTCCTGGGGAACAGCATCCCCGGCCTCGCGGGCTCCTTCCTCCCGCTGCTCCGCGGCTCTGCCACACGAACCGGAGAGGAAAAAGAGACAAAAGGTGACGGCGTGGGGACAGGATCCAGTCGGGAGCTGCGGGAAGGAGCAGCCCCCGGGCCAGGCAGCTCCTGCCCACAATGAGTGCTCGCAATGTGGCAATGCCCGTGTTCCCCACCCCGTTTCCGAACGCTGGCTGCTCCCGAGAGGCGAAGCATCCCGGAGCTCCAGAACATCAAGGGAAGATTTACAGCTTGTTTCCATAATGATGACACCAGGCAGGAGATTTCGCTGTCAGAGCTGCTGGCGCAGCCACGGGAGCCCCGGGGAAGAAAAACAACCCTCACCACCCCCGAGTGCTCCGTGATTGTCACTCCTGCCTCATCCCGTCCCTGCCGCATGGCTGCCTCTATCCCTGCCCCATCCCTGCCTGTATCCCTGCCCCATTCCCACCTCATCCCTGCTGCCGCACCCCAGCTCCCTGCCCATGGAATTGGACCAGGGTTGGGATTTAATGGAACCATGGAATGGTCTGGTTGGAAGGAACTTTAGAGCCCATCCAGTCCCACCCCCTGCCAGGACAGGAACACCTCCCACTGTCCCAGGCTGCTCCAAGCCCCAATGTCCAGCCTGGCCTGGGACACTGCCAGGGATCCAGGGGCAGCCACAGCTTCTCTGGGCACCCTGTGCCAGGGCCTCCCCCCTCCCAAGGAAAAATTCCTTCCCAGTATCCCATCCATCCCTGCCCTCTGGCAGTGGGAAGCCATTCCCTGTGTCCTGTCCCCCCATCCCTTGTCCCCCAGTCCCTCTCCAGCTCTCCTGAGCCCCTTTAGGCCCTGCAAGGGGCTCAGAGCTCTCCCTGGATCCTTTCCTTCTCCAGGTGAACCCCAGCTCTCTAAAAGTTTGGGGATTTTGGAGAAGAAGGATCAGGTGCTGTTGCTGGAATTCCCTGCTCTGGGCCAGGAGCATCCATCCCAGAGGTGCAGCAGTCCCAGGAGTGAGCAGCAGCCTCACTTTCTCCCCCTCACCACGGGAGCTTCCCGAGCCTTCTCCCTGGGCTCTGCACATCCCTGTCGCTGGCACAGCCCCCGTGCCACGCTGGGCACGAACATCTGGCACAGCTGCACGTGGGAGAGGCGGGGACACGGGGCTGTCCCCGGAACCGGGGACGAGGCAGCGCCGGATGCAAACAAAACCCAAACGCAGCCAAAGGCGGATGCAAAGTGATGCAAATGGGGAGGCCAAGGCTGGGGGGCCCGGGGACACAGGGGGCCCCGCGCCCAGCCCCATTCCCGGAGCAGCTGGAGAGGAGCCGGGAGCGGGGTGGAGATGGGGAATCACCGCAGGAAAAGCTGTGGGGTCACGGTGCAGGGACACCCCCACGGGGCAGGGATGGGGCTGCGAGCAGGGCTCCAACCCCAGCTGGAGTCTCCTCCCCGCAGCGCCGGGAGCGGCTCCCAGGGCCCCTCCTGCCCCCGGCAGGGCCATTCCAGCGCCGATGCCCCGCTCCAAGGTTCTCTTCCCTTTTTTCCTGCCGATGTCTTGCCCTCCAATCGCGGCGTGTTTGCAGCACCAAATCAGCTCTGTAAACACGCCGAGGGGGGATTTATTTTTCTTGAAAGCAAAATAACTAAACAGCACATCAGAGGGAAGGCATTTAACTCAGTCGGCTCCTTTCTTTTGTTGGGAATCAAAGTGAGGATGATTTGAGCAGGTTTCTCCCAGGCATCCCATCCGGGCGCTGGGGAATGAGCGGCAAACGCGGCTCGAGCTCCATCAGCTCCGAGATTTGGGGTCCTTGGGGACAGGAGATGCGGCTCCTGCTCTTCCTGGCTTTCCCGCATCCCAGAGGGACCGCGGGCAGCGCAGCGGGCTGGGCGCAGAGGGGAGGCGCAGCCGGCACAGGGGAGGGATGGGGGGAATGCTGGGACCGGGAACGTCCCGGCGGGAGCGTCCCCAGCAGCGTTTTTGAGGCTCCATCCTTTCTTTCCTCCCCAGACAAAACAAACCAACCCCAACCCGACCCCCTGGCACCGAAGCCGGAGCTTTTCAGCGCTCACCGCCCTCCCTCTGCCCGATCCCAATCCCCGGGCACGGAGCCACCGGGATCCAGCTGGAATTTGCATCCCCATCAGTGGGATGAGGTTGTGAGTCATGGAAGCACTGAAGCCAAGGGCCTGTGCGGCTCCCGAGCTGGGGAAGGAACACACAGGGACTCTTTTCCCCATGGAAAACCAGCGGCTGATGGGATCCAGCTCAGCAAAACCAGCCAGAGCCTCCTGCCCTGAGGTGCTCCCTGCCCCGGGGGCATCGCGGGGGCTGCAGAGGGGCAGCTCTGCCTTGGCAGCCCCTGCAGGCCCCCCGCACATCCCATCCCTGGCAGAAAGGAGGACATGGATCTCTTGGAAACGCCACATTCAAAAAAACCCGCGGATGTGGCGGCTGGGGACACGGTTTGGGGGTGACTGTGGCAGTGCGGGGCTCGGGGGCCTTAGAGGGCCCTTCCAGCCTGAACTCTTCCCTGATCCCAGGCTCTGGCCCGGCTCGGATGCGCTGGGTGCGGCTTTGCGGCGCTGCTGTGCCGGTGGCTCGTGCCCAGGGAAGGTGACACGGGGACAGGCCTGAGCTGTGCCAGCCCCGGCACGGCGCGTCCTGGGGACCGGAGAGGCTCAGGCGTCCCCTCCAGGATGTGCCACGCTCCAAAGCAGCTCCCCAGAAAGTTGTCAGAGCCGGCAGCTGGAAAAGACGCCGGAAAAATCCCGGTGCCAGTCCTGGCCCGGATCCAGCGCCGTCCTTCAGGGCCATTTGCAAACAAACCAGGCAAGACGAAAGATTGATGCCCGGCTCTCCCGGCAGCAGATCCAGCCCCTCCCCTGGGATTCGTGGCTCGGATAATTCATTGTTCCCACCTCGCTTGTCATCGTCGTGCTCCGGAGCAATCAGGGGTGAGAATTCCGGGAGGTTCCCAGCTCGCCGCTGTGATTCGCCTGCAGATTTGTCACTTCACTAAAGACCCAAATTACACCCGTTTAGGAGCCGGCCCCGCTGCTCGAACCTGCGCGAGCTCCTGCCGGGATTAGGGATTCGCGGCGGTAATTATGGAAATGGGGATGTGCAGACGGAGAGCTGGCAGCGGGAGCGGTGCTGAAACGTCTATTTATAGTTCAGGGGGAAGAAAATAAAGCTCCCTTCTCCAGGCAAACAGATGGGCTCGGCGGCAGCCGGGCTCAGGGGGAGAGGAACGGCAGCGAGGGGAAGGGGTGGGAGCGGCTCCCGTGGGAGTGGGCGCCTGTGGGTTTGGGGTGGGGCACCTCGGGGCACCCCGCGCCCTCAGCGTCACCCCTGCAGCCCCGAGGGATGGGCTGGGAGTCTCGCCCCAAGCTCAGGTCGCCAAGCAGCCTTGTTCTGCCCCAAATGCAGCCCCTGGGATGCGGGAAGGCCGCCAGGACAGGGAGCTCCTGCGGAGTTTGTGGGGAGACGTCTCCGAGCTCCGGGGCACCCCGGGCCCTGGGGAACCTCAGCCACCCCCTCGAGAGGGGTTCACCAGCGCTTGGGCTGCCCTGGAGCTCCCAGGAAGGATTTTGGGATACCCTGAAGATCTGGGAGACCCTGAATCCACATCCTGGAGATCTGGGACCCCCTGAATCCACGGGCCTCACTCACCCCCAGCTCGAGGGACAGCGCAAGGGAAGGGACCCCAGCCCTCGAGCTGAGCATCCCCAGCCCCTCCGGACACCCCTCGTGCCGGGCAGCGCCTCCATCCCGCGGGGAAAACCCGAGGAGCCACCCGGGGGTCAGCGGAGCCCGCCCCAACCCCGCCCCTGGCCCGGGCCCCGCTCCCAGCTCCCGGCAGGATGCGAGATGTGCCGGTGGAGCCGCGTGCTGAATTCCAGGGGCCGTCGGTGGGCTCCGGGAGGCGTTCGGAGCAGACAGATTTATCCAAACCCCGCCGGCTCCGCAGCCCCACGCGGCGTCTCTCGCAGCCGGCGAGGAGGGAATAAATCAGCGCTCCCTTCCCCCTTCCCGGCACGCGGAGGTTTCTCCCAGCCGTTCTCCAGGCGGGATCACGGAGGCTTTTATTTACCGCGGAGGGAAAACAAAAGCGCCGGAGCCCCAGGGGACCGCGCCTGGCTGCGAGCGGCCGCCCCGGCTGGAGCCGGGAATCACCGCGAGCGTCCGGAATCACGGAAAGGTTGGGTTGGGAGGGAGCTTCAACCCCGTCCCATCCCACCCCTGCCACGGCACGGACACCTCCTCCATCCCAGGGTGCTCCAAGCCCCATCCAACCCGGCCTGGAACATTCCAGGGATCCAGGGGCAGCCACTTCTCTGGAAAACCTGTGCCAGAGCCTCCGGACCTCCACAGGGAGGAATTCCTTCCCTGTTTTCACCGTATTGATCCCTCCTTCCAGCACGGCCCCCGTTAGGATGGAAAATTGCTGAGCTCCCAGAGCAGCTCCGCTGCCAACGAGGATTTGTGGTGTTCAATAAATATTATTAGAAAAGTGCAAGATAATAATTATGTCAATTAGAGGATGGGTAATTGGGCCTGCAGAAGAAAAGTGCTTTTCTCCCTAATTGCTGGGGCCATGTGCCTGTGATTGCATGTGTGGCTTCCAAAAATAAAAGGGCAGCCAGCAAGTGGGAAAAGCACTTTCGTTTTCCCAATGAGCTCCCGTGGAGAGAATTGCGGGGCCGGATTGTGGGGAGGGAAGAGCAGCCACTGGTCCAGCCATGGTCCAGCAGGGAGGGGGAGAAGGGTCCCAGAAATGGGAGGAGAGGGGTTCCAGAACTGGGGAAGAAGGACTCCAGAACTGGGGGAGAGGGGTTCCCAGCACAGTTCTGGGAATCTCGGGGCACAGGGAGCTCCGTGACCTCTCTGGATCCCTGGACCAGACCCTAACTCACCAAACATCCCCATGGCGAAGGGGAGCCACCATCCCTCCTGGATTAAACCCCCCTGAAGCTCCAACTGGAGCTCCAACAGAGACTTCCCCACCCAGGCATCAAACCCGTTTTCCTCCCGCAGCCAACCCCTTTCCCAACAGCCAAATCAGCCCCCAAATATGCTTTAGCATATTCCCATATTCTGGAAATCCAGCGCGAACACGAGGCCAGCTCTAAGCCCTGAGGGTCTGGAGGGCGGGAGGGAGGGAGGGGGAAGGGCTGTAAGCAAAGCAGGCGCATTCATTTCAAACAGGAGCTAAAAAAAAAATAAAAATTAATTTTAATTTTCTTTTGGCTGCCTCGGGGCCGCTGGAACATATGCACAGACAAGTTATGCAGAATTCCTGCATGGAAATGTGCTGGTTGGCTCCTCTGGGTTTATCACATCATCCACAAAAATCTGCCGGGCTCTTCCCCTCCTGCAGGGCTGTCCTGCAGTGCCACCGCTCCCAGGAGGTGACACTGGGAGGGGAGCAGAGCCCTGGTGCCCCCGGGTCAGGTGAACCCGAGTTTCCTCCTTTTCCCAATCCCAGGCTGGTTCCCTCCTGGTTCTCCCGACTCTCTCCAGTGTGGGGAGGCTGTCCCGACTCGGAATTCCAGACACTCCTCCCACTGGCAGAAGCCACATCCCTGGAAAAGCTCCAGGCCAGGTCGGACAGCGCTTGGAGCCACCTGGACCAGTGGAAGATGTCCCTGCCCGTGACCTCTAAATGTCCCTCCCAACCCAAAGCATCGCAGGACTCTGCGATTCCCAGTGCTCCTCTGGGATGGCAGCTCCCATCCCGGAACCCCGCGGAGGTTCCCAGGCTGCACCCAGGGTGAGGCCTGGGAATGGTCCCACACCCGAGGTGATGCCGGGCCTGGCACAGATGGAGACCCCACACCCAGGAATCCCGGGCTTTTCCACCAGTTCTGGTAAATATCCACAGAATTCCAGCCCTGGAGAGATCCAACCACAACCACGGCAGGAAACCAGGGATAAAGCAGGGATAAAGCAAAGCCCCAGCTGCTACTTCACCCTCCAAACCCATCGGTTTGAGCCTCTTCCAGAAGCCAAAGTTCTCTCCCAGCCTCCTGGATCCGGCACATCGGGATGTGTTATCCCAACCACGATTTTCCCTTGCATAATCTCCATTATTTATGGTCATGAGCTCCTAATTGTCCCGGTTATCTGATAAGTGAGGGGGAGAGGGCGGGGCAGGCAATCCTCGGCAGGGCACGGCTGTGCCGGGCATCAGCTGCTGCTTTTGGAAAATCTTCCCCGTGGGAGATGGGAACAGGGAGGCTCCAGGGAACTGGGAACACCCTTGGATTCGCCGTAATGAGAATTTCTGAGACAGAGATTGCGAAGATGAACCTGATCCACGACTCAGGTTCTTCCATTATCCTTCCTCTGGACTATTTCCATGCAGAATTGAACAAGGATGGAAAAAATACAGCTTTAACCTCCTCCTGAGCTTCCTGTCAGTCCTGCCTTCCTTCAGTCCAGCCAGAGCCATCCTGGGAGTGTCCCAGTGGCTCCAGCAGCGCTCCCTGGTACCAATCCAGGGCTGTTCAAACTGAAAAAAGGTGGAAAACTGAAAAAAGGTGGATTCAGGTGGGATATTGGGAAGAAGGTGAGGCCCTGAGGTTTCCCAGAGAAGCTCTGGCTGTCCCTGGATCCCTGGCAGTGTCCAAGGCCAGGATGGACAGGGTTTGGAGCAGCCTGGGATAGCGGGAGGTGTCCCTGCCCATGGGCTGAGCCACTCCAGGATTCTCTGATTCTATTTTGAGGCCAAACCTCCCGTTTCCTGCTCTGAGTGGTCTGGGGGATGTGGGCAGGAAGAGCCCTGGGAGCCCCTCCCGCCTGTGCCGTGTGTCGGGAGCGGGGACAGCGCGGGGACAGCAGCTCAGGGGACACCAGGGGGGTTTGGTCCTTGGGGGATGGACTGGGCTGACCCCGGGCTGGGCAGGGACCCCTGGGATCCCCTGGGTGACCACAGCCACCCCTCAGGCCGGGGTCACTGGGCTCTGGCGCTGCGGCCCCGGCACACAGAGCCCTCATTGTATGGAAATCTGATTCATCTCATCCAGGGATAAAATTAGCAAATCAGCCTAATTCCCAGGAGCCTTGTTAAATCAATACAACACACATCAGGCAGGCCCGGCACAATGCAGGGCTCAGATAAAATTAGCAGCAGTCCCCCTGGGTGGGTTGGTATCAGCTCCGCAGTTCGGAATTGGCAGGCGCTTGTGCATAATTTATCAATTACAAACAATTTAATTCATCCGGAATAATGAGCGGCGGGGCAGCCTGTGATGAGTTAAGTGACACGGGGGGTAAAGGCCGGGGTGGACTCAGAGGAGAACCGCCCCCCCTCCCCAAATCAGGTTATTCCAGAGGCTGGGAAGGGCAGGGGGCACTCTTGGGGTGGTCCCAGCCCTGCAGGGTCTCAAGCAGGTCCTCAAAATGTTTGGATGTTCCTGCCGTAGGTGAAGACAGATGGGCCACAAGGCCGGGAACGTCAAAGAGAATCCAAAGCCTCCCCAGCAACCCCTGGAGCCAGGAATTCCCAGCGCTCCCAGCACTATCTCGCTGTCCCAGCAAGGGAAACTCAAGGAGGTTAAGGGGAGGTTATTTCAAAGAACAAAAGTGATAAAAATCAAAAGCCTTTCTGCCGCTGAGAGGAGCCTTGAGGAGGTTGGGAAGCGTTTCCTTCCTGCAGCCCTCTTTTGTTCCTGTGCCCATCGCCCCCGGCCGGGGCTCTCTCTCCCCGGGAACAATGGGGAGGGCTCGGGAGAGGGCAGGCGGAGCCGCACGCCAGGATGACACCCCTTGGAAGCGCCTTCCTCCCTCGCCATCCCCCGCTGGAGCACCGCGATCTGCTCCCTGGCTTTCCTGCTGCCTCCCGCAGATATTAAAGCCAAGAAGTTAAGTGGTGCATAATTATGGCATTGTAGTTGCTAATTATAAACCCACAATGAGATCAGGGCTGTGCAGGGACGGCCGCAAAGGGCTGAGGGTTTGGAGCAGGCTCAGTCCTGAACCCTTGGAATTCCTGGTTAAAGCCAGGAGAACTCACGAGGAGGGGTCAGGGAAAGGGAGAGGAGGAGAAAACCCCAACCCCATCAACCTCCTCCCAACCCGAGTGCCCAGGGATCGGCTTCACGGAGCCTCTGAGGAGAGAAATGTTATGGAGACAGTGTAGAACCCATGGAGTGTCCAGGCACAGCCTGTGGAACATCTGGGCACGATCTATGGAACGTCCAGGCACAGTTCATGGAGTGTCCGAGCACAATCCAAGGAACATCCAGGCACAGCCCATGGAACATCCGGGCACAATCTGTGGAATGTCCAGGCACACTCATGGAACGTCCAGGCACAGCCCATGGAATGTCCCAGCACAGCCCGTGGAGCGTCCGGGCACAATCCAAGGAACATCCCAGCACTGCTTGTGGAACATCCGGGCACAATCCAAGGAACATGCAGGCACAGCCCGTGGAGTGTCCAGGCACAGCCTGTGGAACATGCAGGCACAATCCAAGGAACATGCAGGCACAACCCGTGGAGTGTCCAGGCACAGCCTGTGGAACACCCAGGCACAGCCCATCGATGATCCTGGCCCAGCCGCACCACTCCGGGTGCAGCTCAGCCCTCTCCAGCCTTCCCAGCCTGGCTCTGTCCCTATCCGCTGCCGTCCTCTCCGGAGCAGCCTCATAGCTCTGTCCCTTCCCCTCGCGGAGGTGATTTATGGGGTAATTTGTTCCTCCCCGGCGGTGCGGCCGCGTGGCAGCCGTGTAATGGGATGATGGAAGCTCCAGCCGCAGACACCGGGCAGGAAGAGCCCGGCAAATGGGACCCGTCCAAACTGCAGCGCCCCAGATCGATTCGCCGCAATTTCTGGGCTTTCGGCTTTGCTGGGAAAGGAAAGATAAAAAATATAAAAATGACAGTGATTCACTGGGGCCTGACTGCGGGGGGAAGCTGGGATGGTGCAGGGAACAGGGATGGTGCTGAGCCAAGATCCAGAGGGATCTTAGCCCAGGTTCTACCCAGACCTGTCCAGCCTCTCCCTGATTCAGAGAATCCCGGGAACAGCGCGTGCAGTAGGCCGGGTCTCAGCTACACCGACCCCAAACTCCCGATGGACTCTCCAAGGATGCTCCGTGCTCTGCACTGGGAGTTTGGTGCCAGCTGTGCCTGGTGTGTCTGGGGGAGAGGGGAGGGATGGGAAAGGATGGGCAGAAGTGTCCCTGTGGGATCAGGGCTCAGGGGATCTGCGACTCCTGCCCAAGGCTCAGCCTCCTCCAACCCCCGCAGTCCCAGCATCGCTTACTGGGAGTTACTGGGGCCCCGGCAAAGCCCAGGCTGGACACCACAGCGTGCTCCGTTCCCACCGGAATTCCTGTTTCTGCAGGGAATGACCCTGCTCCGGGAGCTGTGTGGGAAGCAGTGAATCACCGACCTGGGAAGCAGAGCCAGGAGCTTGCGGAAGAGCAGGATCAGCAGCGGGATCGGCCCCGGCTCCAGCCCCTTCTCCACCCCCAGCCTGCCCCAGTGTCCCTGCAGGTGCCTGGGACATGGCAGCGGAGCCGCAGTCGAGGGGTCGGGGCTGCTCCCGGCCTCTCCCAGGACGGCGCAGGAGCGGGGGAGCCGCGGCCTGGCCAGGGCTGGGCTGCACCCGGCATCTCCCACGCCGAGAACCATCGGCGGGCGTGTTCCGCGGAGCCGGCAGGGATGTGCCTGATCCCGGGATGCGCCGAGCTGGCCCCGCCGCTGGCAGCGCGGGCGGCTCTCGGGAGGTTGGATCACGATGGGGATCGGCCGCAGCCCTCGGAGAGAAGCCCGGGAACGGCCCTGCTCCACCGCTCTCGGCTCCCCGCCAAGGCTGGCACCGCTGGGGATGTGCCCCAGACCCACCCGGGATAACCCAGGAGAACCGCAGGAGCCGAGTTCAGGGAATCCCAGCGTGGTTTGGGTTGGAAGGGACCTTAGAGGCCATCCATGGGCAGGGTCACCTTTCACTGTCCCAGGGTGCTCCAGGCCCTGTCCAGCCTGGCCTTGGGCACTGCCAGGGATCCAGGGGCAGCCACAGCTGCTCTGGGCACCCTGTGCCAGGGCCTCACCGCCCTCACAGGGAACAATCCCTTCCCAGTATCCCATCCATCCCTGCCCTCTGGCAGTGGAAGCCATTCCCTGTGTCCTGTCCCTCCATCCCTTGTCCCCAGTCCCTCTCCAGCTCTCCTGGAGCTCCTTTGGGCGCTGCTTGGGCCCAGCTCTCCAAGCACCAGCGCAGGATGAGCTGGCACGCATGGAAAAAACCCCTAATGAAGCCAAGGAGCGTTAATGAGCAGCTGGAAACCATCAACCCAAACCTGTTTTGGCTGCGGGTACCGCCCTGACGTGCCAGACGAGCCGGGAGCTCTGGGGGAGTAGGAGGAGAAGAAGGTGGCTGAGGCTGCTGCTGCCCTCGGGGCACTGTGGAGATGAAACGGGGTTTGTAAATCCGCGTCTGCATCCAGGGCTGGAGGAGGAAGGGCTGCTCGGGGCCGGGAGGGAGCACCCAGCGCCCTGACTCACCACCAGCTCTCCCAAAGGGCGCCCGAAACCCGCCCGCCGCCCTTCCCTGACGCAGCTTTACCCACCCGAAAAACAGCTGGGAAGCAAAAGGGAAAGTTAAATCTGATTTCAGCACTTTCTGACTCTTTTTTTTTTTTTTTTTTTTCCCCCCTCTCATTTAATTCCTTGTT
This sequence comes from Orthonyx spaldingii, assembly GCA_013397795.1. Lineage (NCBI taxonomy): Eukaryota > Metazoa > Chordata > Aves > Passeriformes > Orthonychidae > Orthonyx > Orthonyx spaldingii. Next base: position 875,405 of record VZTJ01005625.1, on the reverse strand, counting down.
ATTACTTTTATTAGCCTCGCTTCTTTGGCTGCGGGGCCTCGCGCAGAGAATGGAGTGTGGCGTGGGTGTTACCGGCTGCTGGCGCTCTCCCCGGCTTCAGAAAGAAATGCCAATTACTAATTTCATGGAGATAAGCCATCCTGAAGGAGGGGAGGGAGAGAAAAATAAGGGGAAAAAAAAAAAAAAAGAAGGGGGAAAAAACTCCTCCCAGCTTTGAAATGCAAAAGGCGCCTGCATTTATTTATTTGTTCATTTCTTTCTTTCTTTCTCCCCGGCTCGTGGGGTCACCAGGACTGCTCAGTTCTGCCAGTGGAGGGATGGCAGCTCCTGAGGGCTGCTGCTGGGAGATGGAATTGGGATATCCATGGATCCATATCCACACACACCACACGTGTGATCCTGCATCCTGCTGGATGTGATTCCCAACCTGCCAGCCTGGCACAGAGCTGCCAAGGCTCCCAAACCTTCTATCCCACCGGTATCCACCAGTCTCCTGCTCTCACTGACACGAGGTGACGCCTCTCGCAGCTCCTCCCTCCCGCCCAGCTCCCACAACCCGCAACCACCGAGGGCATGGGCTGGGGAGGGAAAATGACGGTGCCCGGAATGAATCTGGGTGTAGTTTGCATTTTTATTGCTCCAGCCTCAGATTCCAGCCTACAGAAAGGTTTCAAAAAGGATTAGATGCCATAAAACCTTTAATAATCCTCCCACATCTTACGTTTAATTATTGTTTTTACACATGCGGAGCCAACACGCCTGGAGCGAGCAATCAAGGCTGGCACGCCACTCCTCCTGCTTCCCGGCTCTCCCGAGAGGGATGAGCCGGCACTCGGCTCTCCAGGGCCCGGAGGTCTCCTCCTTCCCGAAAACACTCCTCCCCCACAAGCCAGCCCTATAAGAGCTCATCCCGCTGGAGAGGATGTGCTCCATGTGCTCCCTGTGCTCCATGGGGAGCTGGGATCGGTGCTGATGGAGTCCCAAGGGGGCTGGGGACACACATTCCATGCCCCCGTCGGAGCTGCTGGAATCACTCCTGGCTGGGAATTACAGAAAATCCTCGTCTCCAGTTCTGAACCGCCCGGTTGGGAGGAAGATTTCCTCGCTAATTTGGTGCCATCGGAATCGTTGCGGGGAGGGGGGGGGGGGGAGACAAATACGA